>OOFG01085957.1:0-11265 GCA_900323295.1 Molva molva
TCTAAACCGGACATTAGATTTCTCAGACACAAATGCGAAACATATCCACACAAGCGGCTTGACCAACTCACACTGCATTACACATGCCAATATAGTGACACTAACACAGATTAGAAGTATTTCCAGGCAGGGGCCACTGAATTCTTAGACACATACACACTCCCCAAGGATGATTGACAGCCTCATAGACAGCCTGCAATGCTCTGCACACCAGAGGCGTCCCGTCATTAATTAGCTCTCTGACCACAGGGGGATGACGGAGGAAGCTGTAATGTGTTGTTGTCTGACTGGAGACCTCTAATAGTCACCGTCAGTTTCAACTGGGACCACAAAGTTTCTCTGCTTGTTTTTATTCATTTTTTCTTTTTTATGTCAGGTCAAATAAACAATGTAAATCTTCCAGTGTTGTATGGTCAAGTTATTGCCCTGTACAGATGGTTTTTAAATCTCCTGTTAAGTCTGAATTTATTGGCCAGCTAAGCCGAAGGCTTGTTAAAACGCAGTTTGTTTTTCCTCGGGAACCGCAGAAATAACGTAGAGCCCGGTGTCTGGCGTGGCACACCGTCACTTACCCAACAGAAGAAAGCAGCCCCCTTTTTTCTCTTTTCTTTTCTCTACCTTCCGACAGTTGAGACCAGCACAATGGAGGCCTTCTCCGCAGAGCCATCAATCACAAGCTCCTCTTCACGCATGCCCCAGTCGCCGCGGAGACCGCCGCACCAGCTCCCCTCCCGCCTGAACATCCACCCCTCCTTGTCTCAAGAGCTCGGCCCGTCGGCCCAGGTCCAGGTGCGATGGCACTCACACATGTAGACCTCCACCGGGTCCACTCCTGAGCTGGTCTTGGTTCATGGATGGGCTATAGATCACCCAGATAGACGCCAATAAATCTGATAAAGATTTAAGAAATGCTTTTCCCTTTCATTATTACGGCGTAGTACATGTAGTTTTGTTATACCGTGCTGGGCGTATTGTTGTCCTAAGTCATGTTTTGTATCATCTTTCAGCGGATTCCCGTACGTCTGCAGTCGGTGGGCCGGGTGCCCCAGCTCGCTCCTGGGATGGCCAGTAGTGCTGTAAGTCAAGAGGCCTCCCCTCTCATGATCACCAAGTCCCCTCCGTTACGGCGCCCCTCTCATGATCACCAAGTCCCCTCTGTTACGGCGCCCCTCTCATGATCACCAAGTCCCCTCCGTTACGGCGCCCCTCTTGGAGCTGTGGCCTCCCCTCTCATGATCCCCAAGTCCCCTCCGTTACGGCGCCCCTCTCATGATCCCCAAGTCCCCTCCGTTACGGCGCCCCTCTCTTGGAGCTGTGGCCTTTTAGAATAATCGTCACAACCGCCGCCAACCCAAAGATTTCTGCGTCAAAATTCTCCTCTCCTGAAAATACACTCTGTTCACGCGCTGCTCTCACTGTGTCAGAGCTGGTCGGGTGGTTTGTAAGTTTGGCTGGTTGATTAACTACATAGCTAGGGATAAGTTTGGCTGGTTGATTAACTACATAGCTAGGGATAAGTTTGGCTGGTTGATTAACTACATAGCTAGGGATAAGTTTGGCTGGTTGATTAACTACATAGCTAGGGATAAGCCTTCTTGTTACTTTACCCTCAAAGCCCATTCAAATCTCCAATTTGAAAACGTTCTATAACTGAGCAGTAAACGCATCACAAGAATTATCATAAATAACGCCTATTAAAGCCATAGGATATAATTAGCTAATTTAAATATATTACCAACTGAACTGTCATGCGCAGGGTTTTTCTTTCTGCCAGCTATAGCATGGGAGGATAGGTTACTAAAGTTAGTCCACAGCAGGGTAACCCCTCCACACTTGGTGACCTTACAATCAGATTAGCCTGGTTCTCGTCAACATGGATCTCGTGAGTAAACTAAATGTCAAATTGCCCGTTCAGGCCCATGTCAGACCCCTCTGCCTGGATAAGTGGATTCATAGTGTGACTCTTTCCCTGCCTGAATAAGTGGATTCATAGTGTGACTCTTTCCCTGCCTGAATCGGAGACAGCGGAGACCACTGCTGTGGAAATTGCGTTTTTATCAACTGATCGTTTTTCTTTTTCATTTCTATTTATGTTGTTATTTTATTAACGCAAAAGCTCAACTACAATATCACGTAGAAAAACATCGCTACCTGTGTAAATCATGTTTATTCAATTATAAACCCCTTATTAGTAGGTAGGGCTTTTGGCCTTGTTTAAACATTGAAATAGCTTCTAAATACGTAAATTATGAATACCCTTCTAAACCCCCTACCCCCTCAGCAGACGGTCCTACCCAGGGACACGTTTATTATACTCTATCGTGATCAACCACCTCTACGCCCCGGGGACTGGTTTATTATCATCTATCATGACCGGACCACCTCTCTGTGTTCCCCCTCTGTGCAGCAACACTTTTATGAGGACGATGACCGCATGGTCCCGAGCACCCCGACTCTGGCGGTGTCCCATCGCACGGACAGCTTCGACCAGGCCATCCAGTAGGACAACATTCCAACTTCTGGCTGTAAAAGTGCATTTGAGTTGAGTGTCCTTTACAGGTACGTTTTTAATTTCTTAGTGTGCGTGTCAGCTCCCCCCAGGTGGCCGGCGTTCACCACTTCAGGGTGGGACCTCCTGACGACCTGCCGCAGACCAGCTCCTCCTCCCTCTCTGACCTGGGACAGCTGGCCTCACAAGGAGGTACGCCAGGCCCTGTCCCCATGTCAAACTGACCACTCACTCACTCACTCACTCACTCACTCACTCACTCACTCTCAAACAGTATTCAGTGGTGGTAATCAGTCTTGCACACACGGCGTTCTACATTAGACTAGACTACTAGACATGAGTCTTTTCCCTTACTTGTCTATTATACACCATTGCTTCCCATGCAAAAACGATGGGTTTAATGAACCAGGTGAGACTCATTGTCAACGTGTGTGTGTGTGGTAGGTTTGGGGATGTATGACAGCCCTCTCTTCCTATCAACCCATGAAGAAGAGTCTGGAGGGCGCAGTGTTCCCACCACACCGCTCCAAGTGGCAGCTCCAGGTACCAGCCTTCTCTCTGTTCCTACACGCTCCGTCATGTGGAGGCAGTACCCCTTACCATTCATCTCCAATATTCATACTTAGGTCTTTGGTATTGTAGCAAGTATGTTCGTATGAAGACAAATAATATTATTGGTCAATACCGGATATCAATCAATACAAAGATATTAAGCAAAAAGATGAACATGCATAATGACGGAGCAGGTAGAATTATGCATGATTAGTTTCAGAGCTCTGGTCTTATACTGCTTTCAGAACAAATCCTACATATAACCTCACCTACCAAACATTTGATGCCACCTTCACTAAATCGCCCACCTCTATTACTCCCCTCTCTCTCCAGTGACCTTCTCAGAGGATCCGTCTGAAACGCTGGACCACGCCTCCCAGTCGGTTCCCATGGTGAGCACCTCCACCCCAGGCCTGGTGGGGTCCGCCCCCGGGGACGACCGGGACGACGTCATCCTGGAGCCAGACACAGACAGGTGAGGTCTTCCGGTACTCTGCATTGCGCTAGTATTGTTATTGGTGTAATCTGAGTGGATCTAAATGTTTTTTTCCCCACAGCCGGCCGAGTGCAGAGGCGTCGCTGGACTCTGTTGTTTCCCAGGGAGAAGCAGAGGAGCCGGGCCAGCAGTCTGACGAGGCCATCCTCCCCTCCACCAGCCAGGAGCCCTCGTCTAGCTCTGCAGGCCCACGGGGAACCCTTTCCAGAGCAGGTTCTTATTCCCTTCATAGTCCCAGTTGTGATTTAACTCCACAGTATAGAGGTCACGGCCAGAATACAATGGGTTTAATGCCAGAGTGACGATGGGCATCTTGTTTATTACAGATACGAGCAGCAGTCAGCCTAGACCCTCCAGACCCGCAGCCAGCAGGCAACTGCAGCGCTGGTCTGAGAACCGAGGAGGTCGCATGAAGAGAGGTGCGGAGAGATGCACACTTTAACTCCTAGAAAAGAAAACCTGTTTACATCTTCTTCTTCTTGTTACACATGAGCCCCTTCTCCACTGGACAAAAACCATCAAACACCCGGCTTTAGTCTTGAGTGGGAAAGGTTACAATCGTTATTCATTCCTGTGACAAATGTCTCTTCAGTAGTCCCGGGTATTTATGGGCTCCTGGTGAAACATGACCCCGGGTGGACGTGCTCATCTTCTCCCTTTCCTGTTCTTTAATTGTACTTTGCATGATTCTACATGGAGCAGAAATGACTTTTTCCTAGTTCACATGGTAACAATACAGTGAGATTAAACACAGGAGGAGCACCAACCTGTGCATCTGCTGTGTTTGTTAAGAATAATGCGTCTTAGCTACAGCGCTGCCTTGATTAGTGTTGCTTTTGAAATAAAATACTAGCTTTTCCCTGCCTAATGAACTCTGATGAAGTTAGCTCACTTATTGTACACATACAAAAATGTGAAGCGGTTGTCCATTTGGATAATTAATATGATTATGGCCATGCATTCATCACATAATGCAATTAACTCGGTAAATATTTTTTAATTAAAGCAATACAAAGAAATACACACATTACCACCTTGTATATTTTGATACATTATCATCTTGCATCACACATACAGACTGTATGCAAATGTACACATTAACATCATACACCTTTTGTAACAACTTATTTCTCTTTTCTAGGCCACCCATTTCCATCTCGAGGTACAGGCGCGAGACGATTTGCCCGATGAAGACCCAGACCACGCCCTCACCCAGGCTCCCACAACTAGACCGCTTTTTCAGAGTGAAACTGCATTTTTTTTATTTTAGTTTTCATCTCATGTTTAGATTCTGTTCCATTTAATTGTGTTGACCTTTTTATGTACTTCAAAGTGCTTCTGTAGGTGCAGTCTAACCAGTTTTTTTAAGTAATAAACATTTGTTGTTTAAGAGTTTGTGTGCGAGTCCCTGTTTTGGACACAGTTGGCGGTCTGCCTGTGGGAAAGTCTCAGGGACACCTGAAGAAGTCATTGGAGTTCTGTTGAGGCGGGGAGTTGACCCGAGGGGCAACGATGACAGGTCGTGGAGTGTTCATCTGAACGTTATAGTATGTCGCTAAAAAGAAGAGATCAGTGGATGATGGTTAATATACATACGGTATTAATTGAGCATTTGGCAAAGGCTACAAAAACAAGCACTAGAACAAAAGCCTAAGTGATACATAGGATTAGGCGGTTTGTCTAAGGCTGTAGTTTAGTGAACTAACTCAGAGACGACACCCAAACCCTCTTCTGGTGTACATGGCAGATGGCTTCAGAATCAGAGCAAGTGATGCCATGTTGTGGCAGGAGTCTGCAGGCTCTGCTCTGTAATGGAACATGCATCAGAGAGCATCCTCTGTTCTGGTGTAGGTGTAACCAGCCCTGCTTGTCGCTCCACCCCAGACACATGGTTCTAGCCAGGGGTGACCAGTCTCGACTGATGTCTTCGTTACTTTATTATGGAGCCAAAATTTATATTTTGAAGCGACGGTAATCTAACATTTTATTCATTTTTTTGCCGAATGAACCACAAAACTCAACCATGCATGTGGTTTTAACATCTGGTCATGAAAGCTCTCTTTAATGATGGGCTGTGGATTGGATTAAAGTGAGTTGTAGTAGATACACATAGTACAGTAGATGGTAACTTACATCTTGAGAAGACGTAATACTTGTACCCCTGTGGCACCCTGCGGCTGGGAACGGACACTGCAGACGTGACGCTGGTGGGGAAACCCTTCCAAGACACGCGGATGTTAATGGCTGGCTCTAGGACGGACACTGAGAGAAAGAGAAAGGAAAACTTAAGCTTTACATTTATTCTTGTGTATTTTCAGTTGATGTGGTTCGGTTAGGAGGGCTTTTACCTGCTTGGCGTGCCACACGACGCACTGTGTAAATCAACTGCTGAGGCTTCCTGCCACATGTTGAGCCGGTGCCAGACTGGTACGAATATTTCTGGACAAATCCCCCTAGCAGACCCAAGAAGACGACAGTTGATCATCTTAAAACAAATCAAAGCGGGGTCCATATTCATATCCACACTCAGAAAATGTATTTTGAAAGTGGTCATATCAGATCACCTCTTTTGAAGAAGTAGACAGATTCTGTCCTCTTCTGGTACGGAGGCACAGACAGGGCAGCTGTAATGTGGCCACGGAGGCCGTCAAAGCCATGATGGATAAACTTCGGGTAGCCAGGATCCACCACATCATTGTCAAACCTCCAATACAAGGAACCCTTCGAAAGTAAATTGATCACAGGAGTCACGACATACAGAAATGAAGAACATCGAATTGTCAACATGTGCATCGATATGTTAATCAGATTCTACCATGTACAAGCCATAAGCTTTACCCAACAGACATACGTGCCCGATGAACATCGTGGCGCACAGAGATCCGTACTGAAACTTACTTGAAAATAACAACAAAAATAGTTACTTTGAAGATGTATGTTTTGCCCTGGCAGTTGCATCGAGTGAATACAGTGTCGACGGGGGATGGGACTCCCCACGCTGGAGTGATCCGGCGAGCGGGGCCTGGGACCCTGTTTCCATCCAGCAGCCAGAAGTAGTGTCCTACAGAGAAGGGTTACATGGTCATACCTGCTCCTCTTGTTAGCAGACGACTGGATCTGCTGAATCTTAGCAGTTTACATCCTTTTCATGGATAAAGCTTTGGTTGTTTAGAATTAAATTTATGTACTTTGTGCTGAGAAAAGGTTTTTGGGGTTGTTATAGAACCCATCTATGGTCATTTTTCAATGTTTCCATCAATGTTTCCACAAGATGCAGAGCAAGGGGCTCTGAATCTGGCAACGCCGAGCCCAAAAGAACACTACAATGTTTCATGGAATAGCCAACATGGTTTAGGAGTCACTAGTCCATCTTGCTTTACATCTTTGTAGTAGTAAATGGTTTTGCTCTGGTCTAATCATCATATATTACACTATATACACATGGACATGGTTACTCAGTAATTGAAGCGTTGCTTCCTGTGACGACAAGGACATAATCGTAGTCTTTCCCCAAAAAATTAGACATGCTGTGCTTGGGAAGGCGTGTGGCTTCACATATTTTTCCTGGCACTTACCTCGGAAAACCACAATTGTGCCATTCCTGAGAGTGGTCACCGCCCCCACGGGCCGTCCACTGCAGAGGTTCATATCGTTGCTGTCATCTAGAGAAAAGGAAATGTCAAAAACATTTTTATTCATGTTCTGTTACTGGTGCAGCTCCCCATCAAGCAAAAACCATGGGTCAAAATAGAAAGAAACAAGTCCAGCCAATATAGTACTTCAAGCAGCAACAAATCTACAGCTAAAACATGCCATATTTGCAAAGCCAATAACAGCCTTGCAGAGAAAGAGAGAGGTAATGAGAGAGAACTATGCACAACTTGCCTGCTTGGTAACTTATTTGTACAGTGTCCACAGGCCTTGGATTTGGTTTAGAAGTGGGCTTGACCAAGCTGGGTTTATTTGCTGCTGGTGTGGGACGATTTGGTAGGGGACGGTTTGGTCTGGCCTGGGGTTTTGTGGTAGGTTTAGATGTTGCCGGTTTGGTCGGAGCTGAAGTCTCTCTTCCCTCCTCGTGGTTGTCCTTTACTGTCGGGTCTGTAGGTGAGGAAAGAAGGGTGCTCAAAGTGTCGGTTTGTGGTCCAAGGCGATCTGGACTGTCTATGGTGCCGGTACCTTCCGTCACTGGAGCTTGGGGCTCACTAGCTTCTGGGTTATCACCCGGGGTGGATGAAGGTGTGGATGTTGGGGCATCAGGACTCAGGACAGGTTTCTCTGGGCCGGGGGTCTGCTCCTGGCTTGAATATGCTGACAGAGTAGGAATGGTGGCAGCAATGGAAAAAGTGTTTGGTTCTGAGGAGTAGGAATCTGGGGTCACTCTTCCCTCCTCCTCCTCGTCCTTTGCTGACGGGTCTATGGGTGATGGAGGAAGAGAGCTCAAAGTGTTGGTTTGTGGTCCAGGGCTTGAGGGGGTAGGAACGATGGAAGTAATGGAAGCAGTGTTTGCTTCTGAGGAGGAGAAACCCTGCGTAGCTCCTGTGGTCTCTGGAACTACAGCTGTAGTAGGATGTAGACTGGAGGTTGGTGTCATTGTTAGGTCTTGGGTGGGTGTTGGTTCTGTTGGGTTAGTAGCAGCATTGTTTGGTTCTGAGGAGGAGGAGCCCTCAGTAACTCCTGTGGTCTCTGGAACTACAGCTGGAGTAGGATCTAGACTGGAGGTTGGTGTCATAGTTAGGTCTTGGGTGGGTGTTGGTTCTGTTGGGTTAGTAGCAGCATTGTTTGGTTCTGAGGAGGAGGAGCCCTCAGTAACTCCTGTGGTATCCATGACAACAGCTGGTTTTAGCATCTAGACTGGAGGTTGGTATCGTAGTTAGGTCTGGGCTGGTAGTCGGCTGCATTGGTTGGGCTGTGTTAGAAGACGCATTGTTTGGTTCTGAGGAAGTGAAACCCTGTGTATCTCCTGTGGTATCTGGAACATTTGCATTAGCATCTAGACTGAAGGTCTCTGTCACAGGGAGGCCTTGGGTGGTGGTTGGCTGGGTGGGATCTGTAGAGGCAGTAGAAGGCAGGACCTCAGACTCATCAGTAGGGGGCATTTGTGGCTCAATGGATTCGTCTCCATCTGTTCCACTGGCTCCAAACTCCTGTCCAGTCTGCAGATCTGGTGTGTCCTCTGTGGAAATAAACCCAGTTTGTGCTGTTGAGCTTAGCACAGGTTCTTCAGAGACAGCTGTCGAAGTGGGAGAGTCTGGAGGTAATGTTGCTCCTGGTTCTTGGGCTTGGGTTATTGGTTCAGATTCTGGAATAGCGGTACCTGGAAGTTAAGAAATCAAATGTATACGCATCTGAAGGAGGCCAACAATTAAATGTAAACATTGGGACTTGAACCTCAAACCTTTTGGTTGGGAGTTGAACACCCTAGCCACTACAGTGCTCCTAGTCAAAACAAATGGTCAAAATGATCAAATTCAGTGCTTTATATGGCCATGCATGTGTGTACCAGTGAGGGTCTGGTCAGATGGATCAGGTGGAGAGGAGGTGGCATCAATGTCGATTGGCTCGTTCTCTGAAGACAACGTAGGCGCCATCTCTGTCTGAGGGGAGATTGTGGATATAGTCCCATATACCAGGTCTGCGTTGTCTTGGGTGAATGGTTTGGTGAGGTTAGTGGGTACAATGTCAGGTAGGGTGGCTGGAGTTGGCTCAAAGCTACTAGTGCTCTTTGGGACAGATGTGGTCTCAAGGTCCTCCTTTGAAATAGGATCGTCGGGGAGGTTTGGAAAGTTCTCTTCATTATAATCTGTGGGGGAATGTGAAAGTAGGAAGACAAAACATAAATGAAGGGGCATTCAAATGCTGTCAAGGTATTCAATGTTGAGTTTGCAGTTCTAGATTACCATAATCTCTCGCACCATTGCTGAATTCATCATAATTTTCTTGTGGAGCGACCGGTGAAATCAAAGGGTCGTCTGCAGAAAAGTAAACCAATATTACATGTTTGACAGTATCACATACATTTGTAATATCCCCATCTTCAATTCAACCTGATATTTTCAGTATTCATGTTCCATGTTGCTAAATATTCTACATTGCTTCTATTCATATAAAGTAGTGGGGTCACCTGCGGAAGTCCATTTCTGCAGCTCTGCTTCCTCATCCGCTGTGGTTGATATGAATTGAATTAGTAGTGCACCCCTTTCAAATTTCTTTTTTTCCAAAGCTGGTTCTTAGTTTAAAATGTCTATAATTCTTAAACCTTGTCAGCCAATGTACCGTAGGTTTATTGTACTTCACATAATCACATGATCTAGCATTGATGATGAAAACATTTCTCTAGACTAATTGATCCTCTGCGTGTGTTGTGCTATGTGGACGCTTGCCTGCGGCATCACAGTGAGTCTTGTAGTCCGGACAGCAGTTGCTGTACTTAATACATTCAGGATCACAGGTGCACCTCCTGCCCCTCTTAAAGGCTTCCCCACATCGCCCTTTACATGAGTGTCCTTCAGGCAAACACACACACACACACACACACACATTAAATATACAAACCAAGCTCCCACACTAGACTATGAACGATTAATGATTAATGAAAACTATAACGATTCTAAAGGTTCGTACTTCGTGAGCTTCCTAATTTTACATCAGTAATGAAATAACTGTTTATAAAATGGCTGTGGGTTAAACACAATGATTTATTATTATTAATATTATTATTCTTATTTATATTAAATGTATAAATGTACAACGCGTTGTCCTTACTTTCGGTGCATTGGGATTCATAGTCCGTGCAGCACTCCTCATGGGCCATGCATCCATAGTCACACTGGCACATGTAGCCTCTGTAGAATTCGATCCCACATCGTCCCTTGCAGCTGGCTTTTAAAGGGAGCATTTACAAGCAAAACTCATTGACAAATTTTAAAATAATGCAATATTGAAATTGATTGACTGAACAGTCAAGGGGGTGTCTTCCCCAAACACTCAGTATTCATGACAAAGAAAATAAAAAGAATACAACCTTAATAGCTTCCAGGAAAGCTTTTCATTGCAAGGATTTATGTTAAGAGTGGCTGCGTTAAATTGCACATCTTAATTATTAAATTTAAAAGAACGTTAAATTGAATTTGAGTACAGCTTGAAGTCCTACTCACTTTGGGCCGTAACACATGAAATGGTGATGGTCAGTATAGTGGTCGTAATAGCCAAGAATGGAGAGGAAGGCATATTAAAAGGTTTTCTTTACCCTGGTAAACAAAAAAGGCAGATAAACACATTTAATCAGATGAATGTGAGGACACAGGTCACGTGCTGCTATGGATATACAATAGAACCATGATAACAAACTTTGTAACTCACCTCCCAAACAGCCTCTGTTATGTTTCCACGGTGAATGGTGAAGGTCTGCGAGTGAGGTCCTTTTAAAAGGGTTCAGGGCCACTCCATCCGGTGTCATTAATGTGCTGATGAGTTCACAGACATCCGACGCAAGTCAAGACAGGGAGGTCCTTCGCTTTAGGACCGCCCTGCTTCCACGAAAACCATTCCTCCATTGGAAGCACATCAATTTACATCTGTGCCAGGGAGTTTGACATCACAGACTTCCCATATTCCCTAAACAATACATGTATATATATTACACTGTAACCAAATAATATTCAATCATAATGGCTTCTTGTAAATATTGGCATTAGATCAATGCTGTTAT
>OOFG01085962.1:0-11655 GCA_900323295.1 Molva molva
TAGGCCGGGGAAGCACAGTGTAAAGGAGAAGTGAAGAAAACATTTCATAGGCTACATGGTGGTTTCAAAAGGCAAACTACCTTCTCCCTGTAACCCAAAAAGTAACAGCTTCCTCTTTCAAAATACAGTGAGATAGATGCTGACTAGAAGTTCCACGTAAACGTCCAGACAGTGCAGTCTCTGTGGAACTAAATCTGCAATAGTTAAAGGCCAACTGTCAGTTGGAGTCCATATCAAAAGCCAACAACACTGGGTTTTAATGAGGATAATGCGCTGCCATTAAATCCCACACACAAGACTCGGTTGGCGGGCGGTCTGGAAGTAAAACGCCAGAGATAGACACGAGACAATCCATGACCCCGAGACCCTGTGAAGTTCTTGGAGACAGCGGAGGTGTGGCCCAACCCCGCACAGCTGCGCATGCCGCCAGTCAGATGCTACGTAGCGCCAGGTGCAGGAAAGTCTACTAGTGGCTCCGCTTTGCAGTCCACTGGGAAGTCCACCGCCACCACAAGCTGGCTGTGTGCCTCTCCCCCTCCCCCTCCAGCAAGGGCTTCTATATTAATATCACGTCTTGTATCTCTAAATATATTCACACCCAACCCCACAACTGGTGAGGCTTGAGGCCGGATGGTTAAGAGACAGAGCAGACTGGTGGGGGGGGGGGGGGTTAGCCTCTAGACAAAACAGAGCCAGGGGAGCGAAGGTACTACGATACCATCATGCATATTGCAGCCTTGTTATTGGAAGTAGACTGGATGTACACTGGTATTTGCATAGCTGTCATCCAATAACACAGTTGTTACGGGAAGTTACATAGGCATTGAAATGTTCACCTTAGCCAAGACTTCCAGATTACGCTTGAAAAGAGATTGAGTTAGAATAGACAAGAAGTGGCGCTGCATGCATTCAAAGCATCCAGCCAATTCACTCAGCATCCTGTTGCGTTTCCTGTGCGTGTTGTAAAACATCACGTCACCCCTCTTCTAAAGAGCCACGACTTGATCCAATTCATCCTTAGAGCAATACCATTTCATACACAAGAGCATACTGCTTTGGGCTCCAACTTTACCTTAAACAAACCATCAACAACAAAGAAGATGCATGTTTAAATGCACTCATTGTGTCCCTTTGTACACTACACTGCTTCCATGCAGAGATACACAGGCCTACACGAGTGAATACACCAGTCAGTGCCACTCAGTACCAGCAGCCAAGACTCCACAAGCAACATTAGTAATGCTGCTCTAATCATTCCTATTCCCTCCCTGTTTTGCAATGGAAGCCACGAAATGTGACTCACAAAGCTGCATTATATTGTGCCATCCATATTTTTAAAATACAAATAAGACTTATAATATCAGTGGGAAATGTTTTTCCAGCAAAACACTTGTTGGATGGGCAACATCAACATTGTCGAAAAGGTTCCTCGAAATGTATGAACAGTTTCATAAAAAGGGTACACTGACATCTTCATGCAAACATTTGACCAATCTCTCTGCTAGTACAAGCCATATCCAATGGGAGTACATCATGAATACCTACTGAGTGATACGAACAATGACCACTAGAACGTCCTAGCTGTCAAACTAGACTACACAGGTGGGCATCCCATTCAGGGGCACACTCAGCCAACAGGCCAACTCACAAGACCTACTCTTGTCCTGTCAAACCGACCTGATAAATAACTAGACGAGATGTATACATACTAGAACTGAAGCAAAAGTGCATGAGTTGATGCACCTCATACATCCCAGACAGACATTTACAAAGTTACAACAAAACTAACGTGCCTTTTTTCATTGAATATGACATTTTAAACCGGTAGAGGTGAACTAGAAAAACCAAAACAATCGAGTTGTGCTGTCTGTTGTTGTGATATGGTTATACCAGAGAATGAACAGCTGATTAATTAGCCAAGGCCAAATGACATGTAACGTTAAAGCTTAATAGAAATGCTCGTGAGGGTGGATGAAGTTGTAGTAGACGCTTACCTGGAACACTGCAATCAGCGCAGACATCAGTATTTCGGACTCGTTTGGACATGGTTGTGCGCTCAAGACGACGGGTTTGTAATAAATGTCAGGAGTGGGTTGCTACGTCTGCCTCGCTAGTCATTGATATCTCTGTGAAGAGGATGCCTTCCGCGTTAGCTGCCGTTAGCTAATTGCGTGTAGTCTTTGGACGACCTACTTCTTCAACTGATGATAACCTTGCAGTCAACCACTCAAGTTTCCGTTCAAACAGCAATGGCTGGCCGTATTGCGGTACACACGTCTCTATTGTACAAGCGCCAAATTGGCTAATTTAGCCACAATGGTCTGTCTTTTCATCGTAGTTTCTTTCCTAGGCTCATTGCGGTACAACCATGGAGACATAGCATTGGCTACTACCAGTGTGGCAGCTGTGACTTCTATCATAAGCCCACTTCACGCAGCCGTGCTAGGAGCGACCGAGTAGAGCGTTTACTCGGGTTGAGCGCTTAGTACAGTTATAGCGACACCGCTGACGTTGTACAATGTTTTTATAATGGCTCCAATTAGTCTTACGATGTGGTGATTTTTTTTGACATTCGTGATAGATCAACCGGTCTGTGTGTGCATCAGACTGAAAACAGAACCCAATTCTGAAGTGTTTGGATTATTGGATTGTTTGACTAAATTGTGGTTGGTCAACCGCTTTTCTGGTCTAGCCAATGTATACAATGCACACTAAATGTATGTCATCCCGTTATTTATGATCGAGACTTCTTCCGTTCTTCCTATGTCGTACAGATTGCGTAAAACGTACAAATGAAACATACTACAGGAAATATTATTGTTGCAAGGTTTGCTGCTTGCAAAGTGGAATGTACCAGGTTATGTGACGTTGGGTGTGGACACGTCATATACTTTTTTTTTATCAAGTTGTTGTTGTAGGACATCCTCAAAGGGCTCATATATCATTCGTTTGTTGATGTATTCAATTTGTATATGAATACGGTTGATTTATTTAAAATGTTTTTAAGACAGCACCTTAGGTCTTGGATGGTGCAACCCCCGTTTGTTTTCGAATGGTTGGTTCCACTTTTGGACCTTACTATTCGTTGCCCTACATGGAAACGAATAGTATTCATGACATTTCGTTAAAATTGTATTACAAGATATAGGATTCCCCTTTATAATGCTACATCTTTTTGAAATATTAAGTTGGTAAGTAGCCATGAAAAGGTGTGTTGATTAACTCGCAGTTCTTCTTGAGTATAATTGTAAACACCCCTATCGTAATAAAATAGTCTCGACACTTCCTTGTTCAAAAGTTTTATTTAGAGGAAGCCCTGGAGGAAAGTTGGTCACCGAACCGGTTAGCATACGTCGATGTCAATGTTGTGGACTACCGAGAAACACATTCCTTTTCTTTTTACTTTGGAGAATAACTACAGTTTGACGCAGTCTCTCAGATGGACCTGATTGTAAGCTGGCTCATATCCTCAGACGCATAAAGGGGAAGGATGACAGCCGCTAACGTTAGCGAAGATATAAGGGTGAAGTTTCCCTTGCATTCTTCGGTCTGGGAGAATGATTACAGGAGTTTGGAGAGAGATTTAGCCCAGGTTTGTAAATATATATTTGTATTGAATATAGTCATAATCTATTTCTTGAAACGACGTCCCTCATTAAACCGAAAGTGAGCTACTTTGTTCCCCTATAGCCTTCAAACTAATGTAGGCCATCCATCATTGTGGGCGCTTCACATTGGAGGCAGCCGAGACTTCACACATGTTTAGAATATAAAGGCATTGACTTATCTGTTGCCGGACAATCCGTGCAGTATTATGTACATTAAAGCTTCCGTGACGCATACTGTTGTCATGTTGTGATATGCTTGTCATTTTCTCAGAATGACTTGGAGACGGTGGATCCGCGAGGCAGGACGCCGCTCCACCTAGCCGTGTCACTCGGGCACCTGGAGTCCGTGCGGGTCCTTCTCAGCCACGGTGCTCAAGTGACGAAAGAAAATGCTAATAATTGGACAGGTATGCAGGGTTTCCTTAGCCTAACAACGCCAGACCATTTCGAAAATGCCTATTGTATTTGCCAGAGCGAATAAAAAATGAGCTCGCAGATTTGATCGTGGGCTTTACTCCTATATTTATATGCTGATGTCAGTGTTCATTGCAATTTTATCAGAAAATGTCACTGCTTTTTGTTGACATTAACATTGTTTCAGAGCGTTGTATGTGCACATGTAGAAGTAATAATGTTATCTTGAAGTAGCCTATAAATTATTTTGTAATTCCGACAACTTGATCACACTTTTTTTGTGACACATTAACGTTGTGTCACATTGCTGTATGCTTTCCTTTACCTTTTCAGTAAGATTTCATCAGGTCCGTTTTCACCACCATAAAGTTGATAGAAAAGTAGATGCAGAAGTAGACCATAGTCTATTCTAGACCTAACCTGTGCAGTGATCCTCAAAACACTCCACTTTTTTTTTTAGTTTTCATAAGATCTGAGATAAATCCTCTCCTCCTGTTTGTTGATATGATGCGTTGTGTGTCTACAGCCTTACAGGAGGCGGTCAGCACGGGCGACCCAGAGATGGTTCAACTGGTCCTCCAGCGTAGAGACTACCTCAAGGCCTCCACCGCCCTGGGAGGGGTGCCCGAGCTGCTGGCCAAGATCCGAGAGGTCAGGCTTCACAACCCCGCCCTTAACTCTAACCCTAACCCCCCTATACTACCTCTACCTGACATTTATCTCGTCACTAAAGACAAAGCAATCATTGCATATTCCTGTTTTGTTCCACAGTCACCTGATTTCTATATGGAAATGAAGTGGGAGTTCACCAGTTGGAGTAAGCTCTTTTTTTCCCTTTCATCTCCATGGATCCATGGTAGGCTTGGTTGATATTCCAGTTATCGGAATATAAAAATCAGCCATCTGGGTTTCCCAATAAAAGACGACAAAACCCTCAGCTGGTGTACTTGGAGGTATAAAGCCTCCAGAACAAGCTTTAGTGGAAACTAGCTGGGAGATGGGAACCAGCGTGGTCATCACCATATCAAATTAACCCTACTATAGCTTGTTCATAATGCTTGTATGTCTTCGGTTTTTATGTTCATCTTTGTTACTATTTTTGTAATGAGTAACTATTCCCTTGAAAGCTAGATGACCCATCTCAAGGCGTTCTCTCTTGTTCCAATACATTTGGAAATGCACATGTCTTTAGCTGACCGAGTTTGCTCTCCTTTTTTCTAATGCCTCCGTGTGTATCGTTATACAGTCCCACTGGTGTCACGGGTCTGTCCGAGTGACGTGTGTCGCATCTGGAAGAGCGGGGCCAGCCTGCGTGTGGACGCCACACTCTTGGGCTTCGAGAACATGACCTGGATCAGAGGGCGTCGCAGCTACATATTCAGAGGAGAAGGTACGCGCACGTCTGTCTGTCTGTGATTCTGACCTCGTTTCCGCATGATTCTCACCCCTGTCTTAACCAACCTACTTTCGCCATAAGATAAGAATTATTTACTTACTCATGATTTTCAATGTCTTTCTGTGTCACCCGTTATACTTTGGTGCGGTCTTATTTTGTTGTTAAAATTTGACGTCTTTGTCTTCCTTTTCTGTCTCTGTCTCCCTGTGTTGCAGATGCGTGTGCAGAGTTGATGGAGGTGAATCACGACGATGAAGTGGTGGACACAGAGCGCTTCAACATATCCCAGGAGATAGAGGAGGTCACGCTGGATTCCATGCAGCCTGCCCAACAGGAGGTGGCCAAGCGTCTGACTACGCCCATCGTGAACACCTACTTGGACACCAAGGACATCGCCTTCGAAAGGTAAGGGCATTTCTTTTTCCTTTTGCCCCGTTTAAACAAGAAGTTACAACGGGTTTCTCCTCCAGTATTATTATAGTATTATACATTATGGGTATTATCATCGACACAGCTTTTATATTATTGGCTTGCTTGGTTTTACTGCAATGACTACAGTGAGTTATAAATGGAAACGTTTAGTATGATTGCTCTAGTTATAATCTCTCATCCCCTGGGTCAAGTTTATTTAATTTGAGAAGTTCCTGGACTAGATGCTAGCCCTGGAACTGTATCTGGCCTGGGAAAATATAGTGCTGCTGTGTTAGCGTAGATCGTGCAAACTCGGGAAAATATTAGGGCTGAGCCCGAATATTCGGATATTCGTTCGTTAGGTAGGTATTTGAATCTCAATTCAGTTTTCGAATGCGTTTTTTTATTTTTAATGTCTATGCATATTTGGGGACTGCAGCTAGAAGGCTAGGTTTCATCTGAATATCCCAGTGATAATATGTAGGGGCGCTAGATGTCCGAGAACGCTTCACGTCAACGCTTCAGTTGAGGTAATGGCAGCCATCATCAGAATGGCCAAATATGGGATGACCGAATTATCATTTGTTCGTTTTGTAGTTGGATATTCAAACATTATTCTAATATTCCGGTAGCACTTTGACAGCTGCCGTCCAGTGTGAGGAGATGCAAGCCATTACCCCCCCCGGCCATCGGGGCGTTAATGGTTTTAGAAGGATTTTAATGATGTACATATTTAGCAGCTATTTCAATGTTCAAACGAGTCCAAAAGACACCAAAAAGCTCTACCTACTAGTAATAACGTGTTGGTTATTTAGTAAACATGAATAGAACAGGTAGTTTTTCCTTTTATGGCGATCCGTCCCCCACATAGCGCCTGTGTATTTTATCACCGGGTGAATAGCACTGCCGTGAAATTGATTCAAAACTTTGCACAATGTTCAAACAACCTATTTGCTTTGTGATAATTGGCTGTAGGCCTACTCATACTTTGGAAACCATGTGTGTTCGGAAACTTTTAGGCTGCATCGAAGCTCTGCCATAACTAAGTCGAACTCGGACTGATGAGTGGATCTTGATATTGTTGTTTTGCTATTTTACGTTATTAAAATAAGACATTTGTTTTACCAATGAAACCACTTTAGAAATGAAAATGAAAAAAAAAAATAAGCTGATTTAAAAACTCGATACTGCAGCAGTGGACTTATTGGAATAGGGTTCAACTCAATTAGTCGCACATTATTGTACCAAAATTGCCACTCATTCATTCTTGTATTTTCTTAACAGAAATAAGGCTGGGATTTGGGGATGGAGAACTGACAAAACGGAAATGGTCAACGGATTTGAATCAAAGGTTGATATACAGCAGATCTTCACTTTATTCACTACATGTCAATATTATTGCTAGCAACAGGTTTTCGTAGTGCTGGCTGTAGGTCAGCTGACCCACCAGGCTACTGTGTTGGCAGGTTTTCAGTGTCAACAACGTGAATGTCATCATCCGCACGCGCACAGAACACCTCACCGACGAGGAGAAGACCAGGATAAAAAGTGAGTGCAATCCCTGTTTCTATACCTGGAAAGAAGACCTTTGTGCAATTTTTTTCGGACCAGGAGGACACTAAAACCTTTGTCCCCTCCTAGGCGAGAGGAACGTGTTGGAGTCGCTCCTCGGCACGGTAGAGCAGCACTTCAGCGCCCAGGGGGTAAGCTGCACCAAGCCTTCTG
Organism: Molva molva; assembly: GCA_900323295.1. NCBI lineage: Eukaryota > Metazoa > Chordata > Actinopteri > Gadiformes > Lotidae > Molva > Molva molva. Next base: position 7,555 of record OOFG01085962.1, read on the forward strand.
ACCTCTAGTGCACACAGGGTTCACCGGTGATGTGAACCGGTCTGGGTTTTCTGACCCTGCAGGATCTGACTCTGGAGTATGCCACTGCCACCAACCCTACCGCCATCACTCCAGAGGAATACTTTGACCCAAGCTTTGACCTGGAAGACCGTGACATCGGCCGGCCTATTGAGCTGAGCGTCCGGACTCAGAAGTGAGCAAACGTATTCTTGTGTTCTGCTGTCTGGTTTTTATATTGGCGTAACCTTTTTTTCATATTAACTTCCCTTTATATTATTTATACCTATTATTTTCACTTGGCTTACCTTGTATTAGCTTACCTAGTGATAGCTTACTCTTTATATTGGCTATGTCCCAATTGTTATGAGGCATCCTAGATGGGTGGCAGTTCTAGTGTATTAATCGAGGCATGTCTGTATTTACATAATCGACAATACGATGACGTCTACTTTATTAATCCTAGACAGGAAATGTTTGTTTAAGTCATATGAGGGCCACATTGTGGGTTAAGATTTGCCTCACCATGGCTACCAGGGTTACCGCAGCAATGTTCACATGAGGCGGTCTCATTCATGCAATCTTTTCCCAAACTGATGCCTAATGAGGAACTCTGTAGATATAAAGGTGATAGGAAGCCTTGGTATCTAGCCTGCATTGTGTTGGCCAACCTGGTGTATTTGCATGCTATTGACTTAACCTTTATCGTACTTTGTTTGTAGGCTTTGTATGCCTTTATACCTTACTCTTCATAATGTGTTCTTGTATTTGTATATTTCCCTGACTGAATCACCTTACCCTTTACAACGTCTTCATAAACCCTAGTTGTTATCAACCCTTCCTTCTTACTTTCGCTTTCCTTTCCATTGTTCTCCTACCATAGCCATCGCATGTCCTTCACATGAGTGACACACACAGATGCTCTGCTACGCGTCTCACAATGTGGCCTTCTGCAGGTTCAAGGGCACGTTGTGGATGAGTGAGGAGCACCCTCTCTCCCTGGTGGAGCAGGTGACTCCCATCATCGACCTGATGGCGCGCACCAGCTCCCACTTTGCGCGCCTGCGGGACTTCGTCACCCTCAACTTCCCCCCAGGGTTTCCTGTGAAGATCGGTACTGACACAACAAACGTCTGACATGTCATCAGCGATATGTGGTGGTGGTGTAGTGGGGATGTTAAAAGTGGTGTTTTGTCTACACTGTTCTCACCGTCATTTTGCTATTAAGATCGTTTTTTTGTAGTCTCCCTCAGTATTTATTATTATTATATTAAATCAGAAAGTGTTGCTTAGCAGTTACGTTGGCCTGTCCCGCACGAATCAGGACACTCGGGCCACCCTAGAATTAGAAAAACAAAAACACCAGCGTAATAAAGGCTACTTCTTATCAATAAATAGGCCTAATGACATTTAATCAGCTTCATCACATAGGCCAAATACAGCACAAACATGCATAGCCTTTTAAACCTGAATGCGCTGCGCATGCCTTTGTGGGTTAAACTGCAGATGGCACCTAGATCTAGATCTAAAGTGTTGCCAGCAACAACAGTGTTTTCAGAAGAAAATCACTGGTGTGAAAATATCCGTTGCAACGCTACCGCACTACTAGGTGTCACCACTAATACTGGTTGGTTTAGGCTTTTTCTTCTCTCTTTTTTCTCTGAGAAAAGCATTTCTTCCAAGAATCACGGAGGGACGCCATGCACAGTGGATGGAAATATGCATATAAGAATTGGACCATAGGTTATATTTACCCGTCTTAACTTTCTCTACTGAGTGTAAGCGAATGGCGGCTTGCTTGCCCACGGTTATCAATAAGCGGATAAATAAAATAAATTAGCAGAAATAAAAAGAGCCAGGCTCATTGTATCACGTGTCGTGACAGACAAAGATTTATTTTGGACCATTATTTAGATTTAAAACTTCCAAAGCTAGGCCACTACTTACTGTTTTGTGCCCAACCGAACAGTCAAACTGATGCGATGCAGAACATTCGCTATATAATGCATGTCGCAAAATGTCACACTTTTCAACTTCATTTAAATAAGGATTTAACTATAAAAATATTAGATAAAGCATTTCAAATGGCTCTTATAATAGTGTTTTTTCAACCATATTAGGCCTTAGATTGCAAACCACTAAATCTTGACTTATTGCTATACCAGGGAAATTAGTGGTGACAAAATGAGTCACCGGAACATCCCCCATCTAGATGGCAGTAAGATAAAACCTTGGAAACGATTATGCACTTCAATATGGACTTATTTAGTTGCATTATCATAGTAATAACTAATTGAGCTATAAAAGGCTCACACTACTCAATTAACAATCCAAAGAGAGTGAGGATTGCGTTGACACGATTTTCCTGGCAGAGGTCTGCCTACAGACACCATCACTGACAAATCTTTACACAAATGTATAAAACATGGCAGATAATAATACTTTAAAAAAGGATGTGGAGGAGGGGGGGTGCGGTACAAAAATTCTTACACCACGATTTACGATTAAACAGGAGCCTGAATTCACTAAAGCACAGACAGCGCTAATTCAAACACCTTCACTTTTAACAGCTGTCTATTGTTATTTTCCATCTCTCACGATCAGAGATTCCCCTGTTTCACGTGCTGAATGCCAGGATTACCTTCGGCAGCGTCAACAAGTGCAGCACAGAGGAGCAAGTGAGCACTCCTGCTGCTGTCTCGCCCACGCCCTCCTCCGAGGGCGAGGAAGCTACAGGTAGGACTGCTTGGATTGCTGATGTTTTTGCCTGCCTTTTTTATGATTGAATGCATAATATTGGTGCGGGAGCTGGATGAACAAGGTTGAAAATATGCAAAGGTTAATTTCATGTCTTTGAATCCTTTTGAAGTTTATTTAAATAAAGGAACATCTCAGGACTCTGATTGTGTGTTTTTGTTACACTTGTTACACTTAAAAAATATAACACTGGTTAAGTTTTGTAAGATTGGGAAATTTGGGTGCCACAGCAGCAAGTACAGTACAGGACAGGAATATAACAATGAAGAGACAAATAGAAAACTACAAAAAATGAACATGGAAAATATGTCTATATACACAATAAGAGTAGCAGAGTAAGTTAAGTGGTCACACTAACATCACTCAACTCTCTCCTAGCCCCGCCCCTCTTCCAGGTGTGTCCGTCCGTGTTTGAGGTGCCCGCCTACTACCGGCATCGCGGAGGCAGCCGGCACACGCCCGCGTCCAACCAGGACGAGGAACTCCTGCAGTACGCTATCCATCAGAGTCTCATGGAGTCCAGAGGGGTGCCTGGCCAGGTAGGGGACGAATGGGGGCCGGTGGTGAATGGTGATAGTGGATGAATGATGAGTGGATAAGTGGTGAAAAGTGGATGAATGGTGAAAATTTAATGAATGGTGAACATTGAATGAATCGTGAACTGTGAAAAAACTTCTTATTATAATCAGCAGCGGATGAATGGTAAGTTGATGAATTGTGAGTGAATGAATGATCAGACAGTTGGACTTGTTTCTCCACAGCTGTAAAGGCCGGTGTATAACCCATATATGTATTGAGTGAGGCTTCAAACTTTAAAGTGCTGCTGTGGCTGCTGTTTGTCTGACTGTACAGGATGTGGCTTTGGATGATTCTAATGGAGACTTCGTTGACACCCTGCTCAGCAGCCAAAGTGACAGGTATGACCACTGGAGGGCGCCAGGAGTTGAGCTACATTCTCATCCACATCGGTGTTCTCAATCGCAAATTTGTTTATCGATCATATGCATAAATTTCTATTTTTCTCCTTCTGTGCATTTGTGCGTGTTTCCTTATTCTTGCATACACATACACATCCTGAATTCATTGTATTCAACCATTCCTTCCTCCCCTTGCTGTTCCAGGAGTCTCCCAGAGGGGGCACTGACGGACTACGGGGACACGTCCAGCCCGGCCAGCTCAGCCTCGAGCCCGGAGGCAGAGCTGCGGCTGGCCATGGAGCTGTCGGCCAGGGCCCAGGAGGAGGAGGAGACCAGGAAGAAGCAGGAGGAAGAGGAGCTGCATAGGACACTGGAGCTGTCGCTCATCGAGAAGTGATCCTAACTCTAACCCCCTCCCTTCCCCGACCCA
>OOFG01085963.1:0-11757 GCA_900323295.1 Molva molva
ATAAGGAAAATGGAAGAAAGGAGCGAGAGACCGAGACAGAGAGAAAGAAAGAGGTCTATTTGGTCTATTGTTCTAATATAGTCGTGGCTACTATCACCTCTCATTATGTTTGGCAGGGGAAATACTCGTTACCATGGCAATTCTATTGACATCCGACCATGACCAAGCGGATTCCATAATATCACAGAGATGTAGATGATCCATAAGATAAACAACACTCTGGAGTAATGCTTCACGGATATGTTATTGCTTGATGGATAATGCATCAAAGCAACAGGCTGCCGTTGCTTTCCCACAGAATTGCAGTACAACCGTAGCTCTTGTATATCAGCAAACTCTAATATTCACTATAATTTATTTACTGCATACATTGCGAAATAAACATTTCCGGCAAAAAATGTAAAATGACAGTTAATGTAATGAAATACTTTTTTGTAATATAATTGTAGCAGTTATATAGCCATATCTATATTGATTCTGTATATTGCGTTGCGTCTTTTCTGAAAACAATATTGCTCGATCACGTGTATGGTAGCACCTTTATTCCTATCTTCTAACCAGTAATAGGATAGCAAAGCTATTTAAATTATTAACTTGACAGGATCATCCGTTTTGTATCGTCTCTCTCCCACGTATTGACAAGTGAAGCAACAGAAGCCGTTTTTTTCCAGAGCAAACACATCGCACCTCTTTGTGTGTTTGTGTTTAATAATGTATACGTAACAGTGATCTAGCTTTAAGCAGCCATCTTGTTTGAGTCATGCAGGAGGGGAGAGCGGATTACCCAGGTGACAAGCTCTTGTCGGACCACAAAAAAGGCTAGCTCACCACTTATCACTCCTGCACACTGATAATATGAATAATAAGACAATAACAGGCTGTCAATCACTAGCCACCTCCTACATTTCCACTTACTTTGATCAGCCCTGAAAGTGCTGATCTCCAGCCATAAAGGCAGTAAAGCCTCGCCACCAAGGCACAGTGAAGACATGCTGAATGTGCCCTTTGGAAGCAAACGTTTGACTTGCACTTTGCATATTCACCATTGGCCACTCTCATTTGCAACACAACACATTGCCAGCAGTGTGGGTCCTACAGGTTTTTAAACCTTTGAGTTGTATATCCGTGTGTTGTTACTCAGCAGAAACCAATCCTTCATTTTGATTATTGTGAATTCAATTAAATAATATCCAACCATGACTCAGCAGGTCTCACCTGTGTTTTTGGGGCCTTCTCCATACATGGGGCCTTGGCCCGGCCCGGGTCCTCCCTGCCAACCAAACTGTGGTTGTGGTGGGTATCCCTGGTAGGGAGGCTGCCCAGGGCCTGGGTAGGGACCACCGGGGCCCATTGCACCAGGAGGGTAGTTTGGGTAGGCGGGGTTAGGCTGCTCCATGTTGACAGGGTATCCCTGCGGAGGGTAGCCCGCTGCCGGGTAACCTTGGGGTGGTTGTCCTTGGGCTGGGTAGCCCGGGGCAGTGGGACCTTGGCCCGGGTACGGAGGCGGCTGCTCAAAATTCATCTGTGGGTCGGACGGTCACCTGTGGGGGGGGGGACGACGACAGTGTTTCAATGCAAAAAATAACAGATTTAGATGGTAGTCATGTGTTGTGAAGATAAGTTACTAATGAACGTGTCTGAGCTCATAGGAAGGTAATGCTGGTTCCATATGCTTGCTATGAGCAATAGCCTAAATGGATGTCCATCATCTAGACTTAATTCAATTGAATGCAATATATCTACCATCTACTCAATTTGTTAAGTGATCCGAGTTGATGATTCTATGGCGCTGTAGTCTGTTTGTATTTGTGTGGAGTGTGTGCAATTCAGCAAGGATCTAGTCTCTAGAGTAACATTAGACTGTGTGTTCCTGAAGGGGCCACATAAGTGATGCAATTGTTGCCCAGAACAGCACATCATATCAAACCGGTTTGTGGGCCCAGATTGATCCAATTACCTTTCTTGAGACCACGGCATATTAAATTCACCATGCTAACATGGTAAATGATGTGGCCATAGCATTGTTCACAATGACCAATATTTCAGATTAATTCGGTAACCTTCACCCCTAGGTAAACCAAACACTATTATTTGAATGGTCATAATTAGACCAAAGAAAGATATCAGCCACCAGATACCAGCAGCTCTATCGTGAAGGACATTGTGATACACGGATACAGATACACTGTATCTGTCTTAATGGCAAAAGCTGTACCTAGCTGTAACACATTTATTGGTCATAAAATATACATACATCCAATGTGGTTGGTATGACTTATTTATGACTTGTACTGTTCAAAGTGTATTTGAAAGGAATTGCCCGCTCTAAATACAAACCAGGCCTCAAGGATTTTAACATATAATAATACGCAAAGATATTAACTAGCATGTATTCTATTTATTACCCATAGTTTTAAGATTTGCCAAGTCTTACTTTCTATTTCATTCATAAAAATATTCCAACATTCTAATATCCTGAACCAATTCTAACAGCAACATGGCAGCTATCCTTGTAATTAACCCAATTGGTCAATTAGTATTTGGTCTTCTGCGTCTCAGAGTTAGGAAGTGCATTCCCCAACCAAGCAATACTGGCTATCTGGGGAGTTGTTTGTATTGAGGTGTTTACATGTAAAACATATTGCCTGGCCTTTAGTCAACATCTCCTGGTTAACATACAGCGGCGATGGAGATTAGGGCAGGTAGAGTAATGAAGTGTTTTCATATGTGGAGTCCTGTATGTATAAATATAAACAGGCCCCATTTACTGAGTGAATGGGCCTCTTTCTGAAGCAAAAGACACACAGGGTACACTCACTCACTCTCCACTATTTTAGACTCCATATTTGCTTCAGGAGCTACTCCTCAAAAAGGTAGATAGTCTGATTTAGTAAGTATTGGCCAAACCCGTATAATTTGTACTAACATTAATGTAACAACAAACGCATATTTGACTTATAATAATGAATAGTTTGAAGGCTCCCATTGGACCAGGACATTTGGCCATGTCTTTGTTAAGGGCCACTTCCTATCAAGAATGACTGGTAGATCTGATATACAGCCAGAGAACAAGTGTAATGGAGACAAAAAGGAACAAAGAAAGATAGAATTGTGTGTGTGTGTGTATATGTGTAGGTGTATGTGTATGTGTATGTGTATGTGTATGTGTATGTGTATGTGTATGTGTGTATGTGTGTATGTGTGTATGTGTGTGTGTGTGTGTGTGTGTGTGTGTGTGTGTGTGTGTGTGTTTGTTTATATTTGTGTGTGAGTTTATCTTGGTAGTAGGCCTAAAGGGTATACTGCTATTGTCTTTCGTTAGACATTAGCTAGGCCTAATCTCTTGTCCTAACTCAATGAAATGAAAACCAAACATTGCAGCACCTGAGTGTCATTCAGGCTAGGCCCTGGCAGATGGCGAGCACTCTGTGGCTATGGTTACTCACATAGGGGTCCCTGAATGATTGGGTATTCATGGCTGTATTTGCACATACAAATAAACCCTTCCTTACACATGGTGTAAGGAAGTGGCAACATCATGGCATCAAGGCAACATCAAGTTGCACGTCCTGGCACTTAAAAATAGTACTTAGCATTGTGTAGCATCTTATCCTAGCTATCTTTGTTGTATACGGGGAATGGGTTAACCTAGCAATTTTAAGTGCTTGGCACTTGTTCTATGAACATCCTCACTGTACCAACAGCGATATATTGTTGTTTCTCTTTCTTCAGACAAATGTACTTCTTGTAAGTGGCTTTGGATGAAAGTGTCTAGTCTCTTTGGATGCTAAATGCCCTAAATGTAAATGTAAAAGTTGCCATGATGACAAATTATTGTGTTCCCAGGTATTTCACCTTCCTGTTAATGAGTCTAGCTGGCCTAGTCTAGTCTTGTTTGACTCCTTCATGTGATCATAGTGTGGTCATATATCTGCAATTGGAATTCTTAGCAGGACCTATAAATATACTTGGAAAACTATAGCATGATGTTTACGGAAGTTCAGATTTACCAACAAACAATGTAGACTTGACTGTAGGTCTGTAGGCCTACACCAAAACAATCTTCCGTCCTTTAACAATCTTGTTTAAAGGGCCACCTGGTTCAGAGTGAGTCCAAGAGAGTGTGTAATTTTCCAACAAAATACGTAGGTTTATACAAGAGAGGGTTTGGATGTTTACTTATAGACAATGTGTTTTCACAACACTTCAGTAGGCCTAGCCAAATAATTCATATTTAGTACAAATCATAATTAAATAATAGTATGTTTACCAAAATAGCAGACTGGAACAGTAATAAAGCAGGAACTAAACGAAGAAAACTATTGATAAAATACCACAAACCTCAGAGAAGGCTACTTTAATTTCCCATCTTTGAAATACATATTCTGTCTCTCATAAGAATATGAGAGACAGAATGAATAAGAGCCCTGTAAGATCTACGCTATAATATTAGACAACATTAAAAATGTATATATAAAAAACAAAAACTGACAAAAACACATTGCATCAAGATAAGATCTGAACAGTTCCAATAAAACGCAGTTTAAAAACGTGACATGTAGGCCTATCTGTACAGGAACACGAATTATTACAACCAACTACAGGACAATTATGCTTATTTATTTTTCTATTCGGCAAAGCTTAATAACATTATAGACAAATGTCTGTCAATTATGGGTCTGGATAACGGTCTAAAAATGATTATTAACCAACCATCATATTCTGACATTCGAACTGTTTTCAAGACGCACCTGCAGGCCACAACCCACTAGCGATCGAGTTGCAATTTCCCTACCCCCGAAGTTCATCACGATTACGAACAAAAAAAACATGTAATGCTGGTTACGGACAATGAAGCCACTTACCTTAATGGAGAGATGTAGTGATCTCGTATGAACCGAATGATTCTTTGTAGCAAACCTTCTGTGTGTCGTTGGCGTTTAATTCTGTTTTACTGCATTTAGCGACCCTGCCGTCTCAAAAAACCAGTACGTATCAGTAATGTGGTACGTGACGTCATTTGAATGGGAGCGCAACGGCGAGGTTTTATGGCTGGGGGAGGGTGAAAGGCTGAGCGTTACCCCAGCCCGGGACGCTATTTCCGGTCTCATACTTCATTGAGCGGTGTACGCCAGTTAACGGTTGGGACTCGGGAGCGAGAATAATATTAGAGCATGACAAAAATAACAGCAGCAACAACAACAGGTGGATACATGAGGGGTTTAAAAAAAAAAAAAAAAAGCAATATCAAAAACATGTAACGAATATCCCACTATCAGAAGTCCCTCCCTCTCTCTCGTCGCTAAACCCGTGAAACTGAACGTCCCGCCCTCTCGAATATAACGCTTATTTGGAGAATCCCGTTCCAGGGGTTCTGTCATCAGATTATCAACGCCTGGGAACGGGGACATGGTGCTATCGCTTAAGATATGGTTGGCTGCCGTGAATCAATAGGAATCCAATCCAATGTCTAAGAGTTATTTCGAGTAGGCCTATTGGCCTTTGATCTGATTTGATATATTAAATCAAATCGGCGAATATCATAATTGTGGGCTTTATAATAACATGCATTAGGGCTATCTAACAAAGTGAATCTTTGTATAATCAAAATTATTACTTTGGCCTATATTAGGCTACGCATATAATGTGGATGTTTTGAATAAAAATAACGATACATTTAGGATTTTGACAGTAACGCATCTCTGTAACTTGCTCCCTTACCGTTTTAATAGGACAAAGTTGCAGTTCTACAATCCTCTCAGCAGATAGCAGTCAATCCAAGTACATTTTTAATATTTTTTTGTTTATTTATTTTTCCTAAAGAAAGTTAACTGGACATCGCTGTTATTATATATCTAGCCTACCTATCTATACTTACCTATATATATAATAGTGGCGTGGAAGAATTAATCCTGATAATAATATCAAATTATTGTGGCGATCACGGCCGTGGTCGCCGTGTCCGGGTGCCGCAATGGATACTGGGAGGGTCGGGGGAAGCGGCACCGCCACCGAGGGAGTCGTGGGTGTGGGGTTTATGCTGTGTTTCGTGTGCGTGTGTTGTGTGTAAAAATAAAGGCAACTCTCGGGGTCGTGCGGTGTATGGGGCACGAGAGTTGAAAACCCTTTTAAACCTTGTCTCCCGTCTGGTCATTCCCGTGCTGCTCGACACATTATATACAAATTATACATTTTATTAGTTCATTTAAAAGGCTTTTGTGTAAATGGTCCTTGCACCTGAAGATAGCTCCTAACCTCTCTCCAATATAAAGGTGTTTAGTTAGCATTTGCATTGCCACAGTCTCCTGACTTGTTGACAGATTCCAGTCTCCTGACAGATTCCTGTAATTGTCTTGCATCTTTGCAGACATGTCTGCTTCCCCTATAGTGTTTGGCTTCCAATAATTTGTAAATACATAGGCTATGTAAAAAACAATCTGTGAAATATGTTTATTTTACCCCTAACACTTATGTGATGTCAAAAAATAACCATCCAAAGCCTTTTTTTTCCAATACGATATTTACAGTAAGTACACCTTTATTACATACAGAAAGCGTCCGTTACATACCACAAGGAGTCATTAATCCCTACAGATTTTTTAAGTAGACTAATTTCATAGTTAATTATAAAACCTTAATATGAGAAAGAAATTTGTATATGTAAAAGTCTGATTTGTGAGACCAACAAAACGTAATAATAACGAACTCATAGGCCGCCTATGCCTATAAAAAACAAAAGACAACAACCGAAAAAGAGCGTTTGCACGTCCACGCTACAGTATGTATAAATATACATAAAATGAACACTAATAAAATACACCACAAGAGGGCATAATCATGCACTTATGGTTCCTGATGAAAAAACAACAAAACGATTGGCCTATATATATATATATAGGCCAATTTATTTGTTGTTTTTTCATCAGGAACCTAGGTGCATGAAATACAACTTTTTGGAGTTGTCCTTTGTTGTCACTTGTTGACGTGAACTGTAGCCCCACCCCAACGGACCACATGATAATTCGCATCTAACGACTGCCACCGCCCATGTATTATATTTGAAAACATCACGAGTTTTTTAGAGGATAGGTCATACGATAAAGAGAGGGCATGTATAACATAACAAACAGCATATTACACATTATTTCAAGTATTGTTTTATTACTTGTAATTTTGTTTACAATCCCTTATCCCTTATTATCTACAAACCAATTATCCCATTTATATATAAAAATATAAATTTTGGTAAACACGTTACGTATTTATTTGTATTTCATATTCTCTACAGGTTTTGTTTTTATTTTAAATTTAATAAAAACTAAAGTATGATACATAAATAAAGCAATAATAATCGTCATCATAATAATGATGATATAAATTGAATGGACCGAGTGCAATGTCAAATTTCGCTGTGGGCTCCTAATTACAGCTTCCACTCATGGAAGTAATGATGGATGTAATAACATCCCTGACCCTCGTGTAGTTAATACCAGAGCCATTTCTCTCTAAATAGCTCTGGTTTATACCATAGACGGTTTATACAATCTATGGTTGTGTGATACATTTGAACCAATCCGCGGCCATTTTAACCCATTCTAAACAAGTGGAGAATAGGCGGAGTCAAAAGATTCCTCCCTACCCTCTGCGTAATATGTCTGTTGCTTTTCTTCGCACATGGTCATGTTAGCTCGGTAGTTGTTGAAGGGCTGTGCTACAGTTCTTAAACCATTTCTAAGTGATCTTTGGACGGCATTTGAAGGTGTTTTTGTCTGGCGCAGTTTGTGTGTAGTTCAATTAGCGAGTGGTATATCGGACTGGGAATTTGAACAAATCTGGTTAATAAAACCAGTTTATTTTTTTTCTTTCAAAAACTTTTGGTTCCACCATTAACTGCTTATAGCTATGTCGACCAACTCAAATAAAAGCTGCCCCATTCCCACTAAGATCCTCACCCTTAAAGACTGGTCTCAACTGCCCGACTGCTACAGCCAGACACCCGGCGGGACCCTTTTCTCTACTACGCCTGGAGGTAAGCATATAAACCGCATTTCTCAAATATTAATTACTCATTCTGGTCAAATGTGTGCGTGGTTCGGGAATGATGTGCCTGCTTGCATGTGCAAACAGCTGAACTCGCTGCGCTGCAGAACTTCACGATTACGCTTGTTCAACCACACATTTGACATATATATACATAATTTGAAAACCAAACAAGTTCAGCACATATTTAACGTGATATATTCTGACGTTACTGTTGTGTCAAATGTTTATTGAGGCTATGACGTTCTGTTATGGAGAAAAAGCAATGGTATCCATCCGTATCAAACAAATAATACTTAACCGATGATAGTGATTGATTAACGGCTGTCTTATGCCTTGCAAGGTGTCACGCATAGGCTTCATGTTGCATGATCGTGCCTGCCTACGTGCCAAAACGTATGGCATGCCTTAAAAAACTGGTCAGCTTAACTTAATGTTAAACACTTTTAATATGCAAAGTGGCGTACACGTGATCCCAGCGCTTATTTAGTCAGATCAGACACTGTAATGTAAACAACCCACTATGGATCACGAGCTGGCTACCCTGTGACCTCCGCTTGGGAGTGGGCATATTACTTCAGCTGTCAGAGGAGCCGAGTGATTGGCCTTGACGTTAGTCTGTAGAGGCTGCCCTTACCTCGTGTTTATAGATACGATAAAGAACATTATGTACCAAGCAGAACACAATGACAAGGAAAAGCAGATCTGGCATTGCATGCTAAACCAAATCATGAAGCGCTATAGACACATAATTGTATGTTCAAGCGAGACAAGCTCGTGTAGATCAAAGCAGAGCTATCGTTGTTATGTTTTCTAATCAATGTAAGTTACTAACATGAGGCCAAGCTGTTTCATCATACGGTCACAATAAGGGAGTGACCATAAGGGTCTGTCTGTATTGTGTCACTTCACATTTTAAAGGCCTGCTACTACCCGCTAGCTTTCTGATGCTAGTTTACATTCCATCTGTCCCCCACCCCTCTGTGCCCCCCTTTGTCCTGAACAGGCAGCTCACCAGGCCACCATTGCATAACATGTTTTTCCTTCTACATAGAGACGGGGGAACTGATACTGTACATTGCACTTCAGTAGAACAAACTACATTACATGCATACCACACCCATGGTAAACACAAATTGTAAAACAACACATTGAACCAAGCAGTGTGGTGTTTTCAGTGGGATAGTTTGCTTCTGTTGGGAGCTGAAATGTTTGCTTCCTGCATTGCCCGGGTAACTCTCTGCTTCTGTGGTCGATTTTATAAAACGAAAACAACAAACTTAAACATGGGTAAAAAGTGCTGGAGTCTGCGTTATTTTTGCAGCAGCGTCGCTACACACTCAAGCTGCCACGTGTGGAGAGAATCTCGTTTCTGTCTGGTGCAAAGAAGGAACATGTTCTGTTCCCAGATTTCCTAGAACTCTAGGCTAGCGTTTGCCTCCTCCCCTCCTTCCAGCTCTGTACTGCTGCCCCCCTCGTCCTATCCTGACGTTTGGAACGGGGTGTGTGTTTGGTATGGGTCCAGTGGCCCTTGCCTGCATGACACTGGGCTCTAGTGTTTCCTTTTTTAGTAAACCTAGAGTGAAAACAAAATGGGCTCAAAACCGAGTTAACCAAAATATGAAATGTCTCACTAACTATGTTACTCTATTTCATCACCTCTCATGTCAATACTAGGGCCTCTTTTTCCTTTTGGCATAAAAACAACTTCCATTCCCTTCCACTTTCTTGAAAACAGGAACCCGCATCATCTACGACAGGAAGTTTTTGCTCGAGTGCCGAAATTCCCCCATCGCCAAGACCCCCCCCTGCTGCCTGCCCCAGATCCCAGGAGTGACGGTACCAGCTACACACCCAATTGGAAAATTGCAAGACCTCAAAGAGGAGATGGAGGAAGAAGAGAAGGATATCGCAGGTACATAAGTACACACACGCATACACGCATACACTCTTTTCATTTGCATATTCAGCGGTCTAAAGGGAACCCCACATAGACACGCTGTGCAAAAGGACCTCGATGAGCAAGCATCGAGTGTGTGTGTTTGCACACGTGATGCAAACACACACACTCGTCTATATCTGGGGCAGAGGTAGAATCGTGAATACCAGATTGAGGAACGATGTCCTTGGTCTGGGTCAAGTCTCTGAAATTTTGTTTTATTATTTCAAAGCCTGCAATTGAGCCTCTCCTGTTGGTCAGGTCAGGGGAGGCCCATGTAAACAGTGAATTACTTTTTATATACATAGACATGTAGCACTGTCCTGAACGTAAGTTGAAAGCTTCATAGTAGTTATTGAATGTTTTTGTTTATAGGTAGGTAGACACCTGCCAAGACGTACATGTTCAGCTTGTGTTCTGACAGCCTAAGGCTCTTAGGGTATATGATTGAGTAAGGGGCAAAAGTCAAAGAAGGTAATCTTGCTTCTGTCACTGGTTGTCACCCTCATGAGATTAACTTTGCTGTCAACAATTTCAAAAGTAAGCCAGAGCTCACTCTGTAGAGTCTGTTTGCTGAATAATTTCCTTCTATTGTAATGAAGGCAGCTGCTCAACTGGCATTTGAAGTAACTTGACAGATCTAAAACAGAGACTGAGTAATAATATTTATATTTTGTCCAACCATGCATCTCTTCTTACTCAACTATACTTCTTGAGCCTACTTGTTTTTCCTGTTACTTGTTGGTGCCTTTTTCGGTAGTGGCTCAGGAGGTAGAGCAGGTTGTCTGACAACCGGAAGGTTGTTGGTTCGATCCCAGGCTCCTCCTAGCTTAGTGTCGGTGGTTTGCCTGAGAAGGACACCAAACCCAAATTCATGACGAGCTGGCTGTTGCCGTGCATGGTTGGCACCGCCATGTATGAATGTGTATGAATGGGTGAAGGTGAGGTAATTATTGTGAAGCGCTTTGAAAGGTCACAGGTGTGAAAAGTACTATATAATTGCAGTCCATTTTCCATTTTCAAAAACCTTACAGAAACTGAATCGAGCATGGTAATCTTGAAATAATTTTTTCGTACGGAAATATCTTGCAAGACCATCTGGAATAACAATATAACACCGATTTAGTGCTAATAGTCCCCTGATGGAAAAGATAATTGGTTCCCCAGAAAATATTAAAAGTAATATAGTAGTAGCAAACTGCAGGACACATTCCACTATGAGGCATTAAACCATGAGGCATCTGAAACATTTGGCATCATCGTTTATTAATAATAAACACATAACTATAAATTAACATTTAAAGCTTACAAGTCATGACCAGTGGTACAATCAATGATACATTTTGAGTCCTCTATATATACAAATTAAAGTAATTTGATTAAATTAGTCATTCAAGTACTGCACTATTTGATTATAATCAATGCCCACTTCCCTGTGGCAATTTTGAACATCCAGCATTTCTATTAGAATGCCCCGGATTAATGTTGGTGTTGTTAGGTTGGGCAGACGGTAGTCTCAACACACAAGTTGTAATGTAATTCAAAAGTTATGAGGAGCAAAAAACGCAATATGCAAAAATCAACACTTTGATTCCTGAATGTCCTGAGTCCTGAATGTAACTGGGTAAATCCAGTAATCCAGTGTCATTTGGCTGGGAATGGATGCTAGTCCAAACTTGAATGCTAATGATCATTGTTTATTTCCCCCCCTTTGTCGTTTTCTCTCATAGATGACAACCAGTTCGAGATGGACATCTGAGTCGATTCTACCTCCCATG
>OOFG01085966.1:0-12775 GCA_900323295.1 Molva molva
CTGTGCTTTGCATGACATCATCCCGACTTGTTTTGTTGTGTGTCAGCAGCAGAAGGAAGGTGGTAGGTCAGGGACCATGGTCACATGGGACAGGACCTCACGTGATAGAGAAGCTGCGACAGCACTGCCACAGGATGAGGGATGCTGTTTGCTTCATGTGTGTCGGGTTCACTCAGCATGCTGTAGTCTGCCTGCCAGGTCACATCCCCAGGAAGGCTGGGGCTGTGAGACCGATAGCAGAACCTTTCCTGAATGTGAGGGCGGCCCCCTCAAGTGTTAACCAGGCCCCCTGACCCACAACAGAAATCTGTCCACAGTTAAAAGATTAAAAGTACAAAATAAAAAGGCAGAAATGCCAATCTATATTATCCTGCCACCATGGGTCATCAACGTGGCACCTCTATGTATTATCACAGGATATGACTTTCTAATAAGGGCTCATTATACAATGCGAAAGGTTATAAACTGTTCTTTCTGCTGGTGTTACCCTTGCAGTTTCCTGAGTTCCCTCTCGAGGATCAATGAATAACTTTTTGTCTTGTGCCCTGCATTGCTGTAAAAACAGGGCCTTTGCTTTTCAACCTGCAAGATGTTATGCTAGATCAATGAGATGAGGTGTTACTAACAAAGTTAGCTATCCAAACCTCTCAAACCCACAAGAAAACCAAAGCTAACACAATGCTACTTCTTGTACAGCTATGCTACAAAGACGTCAAAGTTTACATCCAAATAGCTATGTTCTCAAAGCTATTCAAATATGCTTTGTTTACCAGAGCATTATATTTAATATTCTGTGTACAAAGCAACCATGGTGAAAAATGAACGACTTATTGACTAAATGGATTCATTTGTTTCGCCCGGTGCACATGTATAATCTAATCTCCCTTCCTTCATTAAGATAATTAGTCGGAGAGGCAGGGACAAGAAAGGCGTAGACAAAATCAGCTAGCGTAATTTAATTATGGAGGTTTTTTGACGTGGTCTATGGAACCAAATACACACACACACACACACACACACACACACACACACATGCACACACATGCACCATTATTGTGTGATTTAGCAGGGTTGTTGTGTATGTAGAATTTAACAGTCCAAAAACGATTCAGTATTTCAGCTTGATAAAAATGAAAGACTCTGTACTTTGCAGTGAAGCAAGTAATTGCACCACACATTTGGATGTGAATGATAGCTTCAGACAATTTGAGAATTTAAACACAAGCAGCGTAGGTATTTACATCCACCACTAGGGAGCACTGTGTTACTAGTATTATGTAGAACACGACAGAGTGACTGAGCAGGCTAGAGTCCTGGTTCATTGGCCTGCCTGCCATGCCCACTCAAATCTAATGCACGTGTTGATTTGGGGGGGGGGGGACACAATCCTTTCATAGTTCTGTTTCATTGTTTAACATAATGTCATGTAAACACTAAAGTAATAATTTCATGAACTCACCAAATAAAGCAATGATTTGCTTTAGGTGTCTATTGTAATAGAGATGGTTGAAGATGGTGGACGTTTGAGTAAGATTCTATGTGGTGCAAGGCCCTGGCAGGCCTGTACAGGCTACCTTTGTGATGTGATGAAATATGGCTTGAAAATTCTAGTAATATACTTATTTAGGCGTTTTTTCACATTGGTTAAAACAGCAAGCAAAAATCGATGTATTTTCTGGTACATATCTTACTTACAGAAAGTAAGTAAGGTAACCCTTCCTATTTTTAACTCAAACTATGTTCAAACTGTATAGTAAAATGCAATCATAACATAAATTATATAAGTAGGCCTATACAGTTTACACAGCCAGCCAGTCAAACTGTATAGCCTTGAATGGTTTTTGCTCATATTGTTTAGAAGCATATTGCCAGTTGTTTGATGAACATAGTGTATTTTGTGTGTGTGTATGTGTGTGTGTGTGTGTGTGTGTGTGTGTGTGTGTGTGTGTGTTTGTGTGCGCGCTATTGCTCCGTGCATGTGTGCATGTTTGTATGCGTGCGAGTGTGTGTGAGTGTTTGCATATGTTGTGTTGTATGCAAAAAAAGGTGTTGAGTAAAGTCATTGCGATACAGTCAACGTCAGAGATAGGATCTCATCTTAAAAGCACTCAGCTGTGTACGACGTAAAAAATCACTGACTTCATTCCAGTAATCATTTGCGAAACTCATTCGACCGGTTTTGGCACCTCAGCCCTTTCAAACAATGGGCATAGATTAACAAAAAATAGTTGGGATAGTTGTGTTTAGTTTGGCCTGAATGCGACCTTATTATTTAGAAAAGGAACTCTGTCCTCCTAAGACCATAAAACTCAACAACAGACAACACTAAACACTAATAATTGTACTATCTGGAGCTCATTTTTAGTCAGTACACCAGATGGCGCCACAACAACATTCGGCTACGTTCTGACGTCACCGTGAAGCGGTGAAATAAAGTAAATTATGAATCGGCACCACCGTGTGCCCACATGGGCTCCTCTAAGGTATTTCCACTGAGTTTGACTCTCCAACTGAAGGTCACGGGATGGTGTTCGAGAAACAGCCGCGTAAGCTTTTAAATGAAACCCTTCTGCCTCATTTTCTTTCTTAACAACCATAATAAATCAGACAAGTCAACACCAGGGAGGCAGTAAGGCAGGGCCTGCCACTTGTTTCCAGTTAGTTTGGTATTGATTCTCCGTCTTCCCTGTGATAGCACTATAACCATCTGACCTCTGATTGCTGCAATAACCACACTGGCCTGATATCCAGCAGGCATCGCCCTTGCATGAGAGGGAGAAGGAAGGAGACAGAGAGAGAGAGAGAGAGAGAGAGAGAGAGAGAGAGAGAGAGAGAGAGAGAGAGAGACAGAGAGATTAATGCCACAAGCTGAGTAACCTCGGAGAGTGGCCTGGGGTATCTCTGGGTTGTCACACAACTCTGAACCTTGGGTCCCACTCATCCCAAAGCAATAAAATGTCCATTTGGTTTTCTCTTAATAGAAAGTAAAAGAAATATATTCAGTCTGCTCCTTACGAATCGCATTGTCTCACCATACCAGCAGGCGGAGATGCCAAATGTCTGGGTATTTCTAAAGGCAAGTTGGTTGTTTGAACAGCGAGAATGGCCGCTAACAGACCTCATCCCTACATTTGACTGGAAATGATCCCTAACCAAAGATTATGCTCTCCCCTCATTGTCCTCTGTAGTGAAACACCAAGAGAGCTTTTTTAAACATTGAAAATGGATGTCACGAGCAATGCTATATTATTAGATTCCGTTTCATCTAATGTGTACTCGGTCAGGATTCCAGCGACTTTGCACACATATTTTCAAACCAGGACAAGGAAGACATTTTGGTACTACAGCATTTACAAGCACGCACGACTTTTGCATGTCACCGGCCCAATATCAATGGTCCACCCTAAATACTTGTGATTGCTTCTGCAAGGCAGGTTTTTTTTAAACTCTCAAATTATTTCCACTAGGCTTGGGCGGTATCTATTTTTACATACCATCATACCTTCCTGACATTTCACCGGGATATACGGTATATGACGGTATTTGTGTAAAAGAAAATAATTAATAAAATGATAATAAAAATATTATTGCTGAGCTGCTGGTGATAGAAGTCATTGTAGCATGTATGACATTGTCTAGCCTACAATGCTGTGTGTCTAATATGCAATTTGCCAACTTCGACAAGTCTTGCTCGGTTTAAATACTTATGGCCTATAGAATAATGAATAGATAGGGCATAAGCGCCCTTCTTCCATAGATTCGGTCAAATCTCACCAAGTAGGATCTACTTGTGCACTCGTTTTTTTGAAAAGTCAATGATAGTTTCCACCAATGTACACATATGGAAAGTAAGTTGAACCTGTATTATATACGGTCTATGTGCGTTACACCCACACCAGAGCGCTACTGGCCACGCTGTTTTTACCTGCTTTTTACTGTTGTAGAGCTAGCGGGATACACTTCGAAACAGCGCTTTTAATCCATTGCGGACATTTTGTAACGTGAGACGTATCCGGCTTAATGGTGTTTTAGTTAGGCTATTGTTTAGGGCAGGATACTTTGTAAATCGCCTCTTGTGTAGAAATATTGACCAAACGATGGCTCTATAGAGAGTATTGCTGCTGCCCGACCGTCTCCTCTCCAGATATACATCGCTAGACACACGGGACTCCTACCAGTGATCGCGTCTTTAGTTCCCCGCTTCAGATCACTGTAATTCGGAGCGTCAATAACTGTTGAATATCCAATATCTTTCTAACTTAAAAAATTATATACTTTCAAACTTGAGATGTGTGATTGTTTTAATACACCACCACAGCAGCAGTATGCTGCTTTAAATGTCACTTTCAGTTTTGATGTGGGGACGTTCAGGGCAGGAGGTCATTATTGAAAAACTTGTCAAACGCAGGGGAACTCCAGGGGAACTCCGCCACACAATTTGAGATGTGTGATTGTTTTAATACACCACCACAGCAGCAGTATGCTGCTATAAATGTCACATTCAGTGTTGATGTAGTGACGTTCAGGGTGGGCGGTCATTATCGGAAAACTTGTGAAACGCAGGGGAACATCGCCTACCCGGGCCAGCCACTAATCATTGGCGAACAAACCTATTTCAGTCTCAAGAACAATGCAACGGCGAATACTTTATTTTGGACTATTTAATTATATATTCTGCTTCAAAACTTGGCCAAAATACATATCAACATAATAAAAAATGTATCATAAGATGTCGGAAAAAAGTTGAATAGAAAGAGGTGCGTTTGTATTTTTGACGGTATTTAATATCATACCTTCGGTATTTCTTAATACCCTGGTATACCGTAATACCGTGATACCGCCCAAGCCTAATTTCCACTGATTTTTAGCAACGAAACCCAGGAGATTGTCCTCAGCATCTAGTTGAGTGAAACGTTTAGAGACTGACTTGTGAATCTAGGAATAGCATGAACGAATCAGACACATGTAAATACATACACACACCACATCATTACTCAGCCGCAATACCACACACCATTTGAATACAAAATGTGTGAACATTTGGTTTGTCCTCATTTTGAGGGATTTATTGTGATCTAACAAGCATCAATGTGATTTCTTATACAGACGTCACACATATTTTTTACATACTCTCTGCAATCTGCAAATACAGAGGAAAACAACAACATAGAAAAATATGTTGTTTAACATAATCAGAGGCAATAGCACACAGGGAAATAAAATGATTCCTTAGCTTTATCGTTTACCAAGCGGTTACATTTTCATTTCATTTTAGGAAAACTATAAATTGTTCAGCTTGATATGCAGCTGTCTAGTTCAGAAGGAGCACTCACAGCCCTCCTCTCAACCGACTGGAAGACCTGATAATTCCTCCATGTGGTTAATTAAAGGCAAAAAAAATCCTTCACACATTTACATAAAGACTTATTTTCATAATAAGACAATATTGCTTTGATTGACAATAACACAAATCAGAGCCAATTTATATCCTTCAACAACAGTCACTTGATGTTGATGTATTATCTTTTCAACTTTAATATTTGATAAAAAATCTCACTGTTTTTATCAGCTGGTTGAAAATAACAATTTACAACAACCTTACATTTCAAACAAAAACCAACAACATTCACCTCAACACATTCAAATTGTACCCAGATCTAAAAATCGTTCTCCAAAATAAAACATGCACAAAGACTTATTAGTTGTGCTCATACATCTAACAGGAAAACATGATACCTTCAACCATAATAATTTCCCTTTTATCTGATTATTATAATCCAAATAAAAATAGATTCTGACCAAATTTGGAAGGGTTCTTGCGTGAATTCTGCTGTGAGGGAGGACAGCCCGCTTGCTATAGAGTATTGTTTGCTGGTTGTTCAACATTTGGCTGACTATGTAAACATGAAAATGCTTCCATGCCCTACTTAAAGTGGGGTGTGCTCAGTGGGTGCTATGAATGCTCATGAAATACATTGGAATCGTAACATTTGGATTATTTGTGTTATGTTAGTTCTGGAAATCTGTGTGATCATTTGTATTCAATATCTGCTGCCACTGAAACGCTGCACTATGTAAAAAAAGTGCAATAGGAGGCCTAGCATAAATCATTAGCAATAGAATCCTTGAACACATGAGAATCTTACGTATGCTTTTATTGATAGATTCCTGAGGGGTTTGTAGACAAACTCAAAGTGATTTGAATGAACCAGACATGTCCAATCAATCCCAGAGAAACTGAGTTAGTCCACTTCCTAGAGAAACGTGACCCTGCTTTGGAGTACAGATGCGGCCATGCTCCATCTCATCCACGCCTGTCCTGTGAGTCTTCCTCGAAGGCTTCGTTGACGTAGCGGTGCTGATATCCCTGTGGCTCGGGGGTTTGTGGGCCGGTCAGTGGCACCGCATACAGGGGCTCCCCTCCGGACACCGTGATCACAGTGACATCTGGTGGCGGATACGGGTCAGTGTTGACCTCGTCCTTTTCATCCTCATTTTCGACCCCCAGAGCCTTGAGGATGTCGCACTTGCACATGGGGCAGGTCCTCTTCTCCAGGAGCCAGGGTTCGATGCACGCCTTGTGGAAGATGTGGCCACACGTCAGAACAGTGATCACGTCCCCCGCCTTGTAGGACTCGATGCACACGGCGCACGTCTGAGCGTCCGCCCCCGTCTCCGGGTCGCCCCTCTTGACCGTGCGCACCACCAGCTGCTTGATGGCCTTCTTGGCGTCTGTCTTCAGCCTGCGCTCAGAGCGCCTCTCCGTTCGCAGGTTGAGGAGCCGATGGGCGGAAACGAACACAAAGTAGCCGATGGACGCCGCCGTCACGATAAAGAAGGCGATGGACAGGAAGTAGAGCCAGTAGGTGTCCATCCAGGGGCCGTGGGGACCGCCCATGTCGATAACCATTTCTACCGGGATTCCCCTGCTGACCAGTTTGGCGATCTCCATCCCCACCGCGTTTCCGATCATGATGGCCACCATCCCGGGGGCTTCCGGGTGGGACATGTGCATGGTGCTGTTCCCGGTCCCCTCCAGGTTGTACACCACGATGGCAGCAGCCCCCTCTGCCTTGGCCTCGTTGATCTTGTCACTGAAGGTGCAGTTGCCCCTCTTGACGAGGGCTATCCAGGGGGGCATGCTGTTGTTGCGGCTGTAGATGGGGAGCCGACCGCAGCCCATTGGGTCTTGAATAGGCATCATCAAACGTCCGGAAGCCCCCTCCAGGGGGGAGTTGCGGCCATACACACCACACTCACAGTATCGCTTTATGGTCAAATTGCTCTGTTCGTCCTGGTAGCTTATTTCCAACAAGGCCGTCCAGAATACGAACGCCGTGGAACACCGAACAAGTCCTGACAACAACACCAGGAAGAGCACACATTGCCCTACCTTTAGATCCATGGCAACGCTTTTCTCTCAACAAAAACACATGAATCGCTTTCCCTAAAGGGTATCGCTTTTAAACACTTGTTTAAGAGTTGTCCGGTTTTTTGGTTCTAGTTGTTGTAGTCGTTTGATCGACGGCGATCGGGATAGTGCTAGCGTTTCACCCAACCTGCTCTCGATGGTAATCTGATATGAGCCTCTTGTAACATAACACTGCTCTGCGTCAGCCACTCACCTCTCGTTATCTTCCTGGACCTTGAACAGTGAGCACTCCTCTCGCAGGGCAAGTTACTGGCACTTAACAAGTTGAAGTTCTGAACTGTTTTGAAAGCCAATGGAACGCAAGTCAATAAGAAAGGGGAAAACGATAAGTGAATGATAAGGCATAAATGTACGGGACAAAGTCATAAAGACAAGGAACGGAGCTTGTGTAATAAGGTGATGTTGACTTTTCCATTCGTCATGCTCACGCGGAGAAGTCAGTGAGGCAGAATTTCTTGTTTAGCTTGTTCCTCTTGTCACTGAAATGTGAGATCAATGTTGTTGAGTTTGAGGAAGATGGGGAGCGTGTACTATTAGCCCGCCAGCTCTATTCTATCAGAATTGAGAAGTGTCTCTATTCTGAACTTTTTATCACATCCAAATGTATGCAAACACGAGTGACCACAAGGTAGCCAGTATATAAATTTAAGATAATGGAACTTCGATTTTGCATGTACTTTACAGACTAATGTTAGTTGAGTTGATAGGTCAAGGGTTGTATTATTTTGCAACACGAGGTACAGAAATAATGAGCCTCATAGCTAATAGACACATCTGAGAAGGAACAGCATTCTGCCACCCATAGGCATTGTTTTTAACAGAGGAAAGGGTAAATTCCTTCCTCCCTCCATACCTACCTCCCTTCTCTCTCTCTCTCTCTCTCTCTCTCTCTCTCTCTCTCTCTCTCTCTCTCTCTATCTCTCTCTCTCAAAGACATGCATGTGTGAACACACACACATCAATGCAAACATTGACAAAAACACCTACATGGGCGGCTAGCGTGACAAAGGAATAACGATGCATCTTGCCAAACTGCTATTTTCTTACAAACAATTACAGATCATAAATACTGAACATAACTAAACAAGTTAGATTAAAAAAGGAAATTAAATACAAAGTCCTCACAGTGCACCACAGACATGATTCATTGGTAAATACTGGCATCTGCTGGCAGCAATCAAAGTGGTTCACAGAGTATGTATTTCTTGCAAGCTGCGAAACATTCACAACAAACACTTTAGAAAATCAGAACATTTTATGATAACTTAAAAGCAATTTCTAATGATAATAATAATTATTATTATTTGAATTATTAAAGTGAATTATTATAGAGACATTAAACAATTTCCTTGCTGTTCCAACACCACTTTGTCGATGCAGTTAATAGGCAGCCCACATCAAGCATGAATTTAATCAAATTCTATCTAAAAATGCTTTCAGGAACAATATATAATCCTGCAACAAAAAAAAAACATGACACTCGCTTGCCCAGGGGTTAGACACGGTAAACGTCAATCAAACTGCTCCTACAATATTACTGCCACACCCAGTCAATCCTGGAAAATCTCTCGTGAGCAAATATAGTCATTTATAAACAGCATTTAATCATTGTGAATTTATGAAGAAATATCCCTGTTTGGATTTGGGTGACAAGGGACTTTAATGTGAAAAAAACATGTCTCCCACCACTGATGAGCAGTGGCGTAGACACCGGGGTGGCATAGGGTGAGAGCTGCCACCCTAAAATAATGTCTGGCCACCCTAGTTGGCACCCGAGTGATTGGGAGACTAACTGATTATTTATTTTTTCCTTCATTGACAAATATTGAGCAAAAATAAAGACAATTTCTGGGCAAAAATAATGAAGAAAAAATATAGTTTCTTCAGATGACATAACTTTTCTTCAGATGACATAACTGCTGAAGCTGCCTGTATATCAATTTATATTTGGAAATGCCCCTATTACGTTTCTGGGCCTCTTCTATTAATAAAGGACCCAAAACACAACGATTTGGCCTTTACAGAATAGGACAAAACCAACTTTGAAGACCAATGCACGATAGTGGTGTAGTGTGGCACATGTAGAATAATGATTATAGACTGTATTGTCTTGAAGTTATAATTGTATAGATATAACGTATCATCCAACAACAAAAATGCATATGTCACACTACCCTTTCATTTCCCATAGCAACTATTTATCCACCCCATATAAAATGTTCTAGAATCACAACTGCGGATGAGCAATATATTGAAATACATTTATTTCACAGGTATTTTATGTCAAATTATGAATTTAGATTAATTTAATGTATTAATCCAGACTAGATCGTTGCAATGTGGTAGGCCTGTAAACGTGAAATAATAGGTCTACACATGGAGGCGCTGTTCAGCAACGTATGATTTGACTTGAACAAGACAATCATAGTATCTAAAATTGTAATTTCTAAATTATATTAATTTAGAAATTATACAAAAGCATTACATTACATACACACTAGAGGAAGTTATAGGCCTATAACAACACCTAACGTGGACCCCAGACGTTCACACACTGGAAGCAATGTCAACCAGGAACAGCAGCATAGCAATGACCAGCCTGCCTTGCTCAAGAGCACCTCAGCAATTGCCATAGAGCTGGAGAACGAACCGACAATCGCTGCTATTCGACTTGGAGTACATAGACCGCCCAAGAAATGAACGTCTCTACAATAATAGCCCCAAAAATTCTGCATTGGGTCAAGGGACGTCATGGCAAGAAGGCCTTTATCAATGATGCATTTAAACAGCCGCAAAACCCAAGTTTTCCTTGTTCAAATGACCATCACCTATAAAATATACTCGCATTTCCAGCCAATAATATCCAGATGTAAATAAACACATGCTTTTATCTCTTCAGGCTGGGATTCTACAACATGCTGTTCACTTGCATCCTTGTGCTAGTTGCTATAGCCCTTATTATTTTCACATTTTCCCTCCAGAGAAGAGAGACAACAAAACACAACAATGTGGCAGCTGGCTCTTTAGTATACAGCTAGTTTATTACCAAACCCTGCTCATTCTGCCTCATCATGCATACCAACCACAGTGAGTGTGCCCCCTTTCAGACTGGAATTCGCTATATTATAAAAAAAGACGTATGACTTTCGGTTTATAACTCAAGAAGACTATCGCTGCAGATGCAAGATAAAAAATGAACAATACCAATAATTATGAATATATCTTACCTTTTTCTTGTCTCATCGAAGGCCTATCGGTATTATTGTTCGTTTAGGGGCACGAGGGCGCTTAAAGATGCTCTTCAATTGGTATTTTTGTGAGAGCAGCACAAGTTGGTGAACTCGGCAGGGCATGCCCAAACATATTTCAGACAACGACCCCCGCACCCCCACCCCAGCCTCCACCACTACAATCATCTCGATTCGCTATCAACCGTAGTGTAACGATCTGAAAAATATCAAAAATATAGTTTAAAAATAGGGTTAATATTAGGGTTAGGGTTTTTTTTATCAACAATCAACAAATAGCCAATTGAATTAGGCCTATGGCCTTTTCGAATGTCTTATAGGATATGTTATAGGCTACATTTTATTACAAGACAAACGTAGATCATTGCTTGAGAGACTATGAAGGCCCATTCATTGTTTCAAACATCCATATTTATAATCCTCCCATCCTGTGATTTCATGTGTTTGAACCCATTACCTAATAGGCCTACACCACCCCAGGCTGAAAGTCTTTCCAAGTCGAGTGGAATGAGTGAATCTCGTGATCCCCCATTCTTGGCATGGCAGTCCTTACAAGATGCTTTCTATCCCCATTTATTCCTTTCTGCATTTTGTAGTGTAGTGTAATGATCGATGCAGTTTATACACGGAATTGAATTGCATAGGTCTACCCCGAAAATAGAACAATATTTGGAAGGCATATTACTTCTGATTAATTATTCTCATTAACTACATGTCTATGTTTTTGACCCAAAAGACAATGAGTACGACCGCAGCTATGCATAAAAAGAAGCGAAAAGATTTTATACCATATTTTCTCGGGCTAGTTGTATTTTTGTATTGCACTGTTCAACTTATTTCATTCACTGCTACGACAGCAAAACAGTCGTCCCATTCTGCAAGGATCCGCCGGGCTCTTGGTAAGACCTCTGTGATAATGAGTGTGAATAATCGATTGCACCTTAAACGTTTGCTAAACCAATGCGTTAATTGCCTGAAATTGTATGTAATTTGCCGTATAGAGTACACCTCAAACAGCATTGTTGTAGTCCTACTTTATCGGCAAACGGTTATATTGGTTAATTTCCACATATCAGCCGTGTTACTGTTTATTTTTTATTTTTTTATTATTTGACTCTTTACAGAGAATGAGACGGAATGTATTCCACCGCAGTCCTCCGAGTTCCCCGACGGTTTCTTTACTGTCCGGGAGAGAAAGGATGGGGGGCTTGTCATATACTTCATGATCATTTTCTACATGTTTCTGGCGGTTGCTATCGTGTGTGACGATTACTTTCTACCATCTCTGGAGGTCATAAGTGAACGTAAGTGGCGAATAGGCTATCATTTCACATTATTATGAAAGTAGAGTCAATGAAAGAAAGTAGTTGACAATGATGAGAGGTGAGCTATAATATGAAAATATTATAAAGGTAAATTAATCAATCAAAGGTCAAAGTTAATAAATTCATTGATTTGTAAATTGTGTCCCAACTTCCCAAACCTTCTTTAGATTATTTTTTAAGTTATTTTGAGCATATTAATATAGGCTACCTATTATAATATAAAATGCGCTATTATATCTGTTTATATGTACTTCCTTTTTTCTGGATCAGGCCTAGGACTGTCTCAGGACGTAGCGGGAGCTACCTTCATGGCAGCTGGGAGCTCTGCACCTGAACTGGTCACAGCCTTTTTAGGTAACCAAGACAACAATGCTGGCTGTTGTTCAACCCCAATCATCCTAACAGCAGTACAATTACTCACATGGGAACGCAAAGACAGGCACCAGCTGTGTTTAATACAGTTCCATTTAACGCCTTGTTAAAGTCATTGTTACTAATGATGTCTCATTCATCCTCAATTTGATGATACGTTGTTTGTTTGTGTGTGTGTGTGTGTGTGTGTGTGTGTGTGTGTGTGTGTGTGTGTGTGTGTGTGCGTGCGTGTGTGTGTGTGTCAGGGGTGTTTGTCACATGTGTGTGTGTGTGTGTGTGTGTGTGTGTGTGTGTGTGTGTGTGTCTGTGTGTGTGTGTGTGTGTGATCACGTGTGTGTGTGTGTGTGATCACGTGTGCGTGTGTGTGATCCCGTGTGTGTGTGTGTGATCACGTGTGT
>OOFG01085970.1:0-11435 GCA_900323295.1 Molva molva
GATATATATAGCTCTATATCGATGTATCTCTATGTCGTAGTAGTAATAGTGTCCCCAAACTGGTGGTTCATCGCGCTGTTTGCAGGGTGAATGCAGCGGGAGACGACAGGAAAGCAGCGCTGGGCCTGCACCTGCTGATCAATACATCCATTGTTTGATGGTGTGTCTGTGAGAAGCTGTACCGTAGCATTTCCAGCACTTTATATAAGTTATGCAAGTGACGCGCATTGTTCTCTGTCGGTCGGTCCGCGCCCCGGGGGGCCGCAGCGGCCAACCGACCGCGGCACCGGGACGAGTGTGTTTTCGTATCGGGCGAACCCGAAGGTTCGGTCTCTTGGCTGGGTGTCTCCATTTAGAAGACAAATGAACAATAAAATGTTAGCGATACAAAAATATATGTAACAAGACATGAATAGAGAAAATATATATAGAAGGCACAATAATAAAATACAAGCAACACCAAAAAATACAAATACAGGCTCCCAGTTTGAGGCAGCAATGTACCGTACAAAGGAACCTACAGTAAGTGGAAACTGTGCTTACACATATTGCATTAAAGTGCAGGATCAAGTGCTGCTGCCAGGGCCAACAGAGGAGGTAGCTTATTGAAAAGGGACTAAACACTTGGAGTGGACAGGTTACCAGTAGAAGTTCTTTATGTACAACATGTGCAAGTAATTTTTGATTTATTTACAATATTTAAAGCAACTGTCAATTGTACAACCAATGGACAGATGTCGGTAGCAATGCTTTATGTAAAATATTTACAAGTAAAAGTATTTACAATATCTACATTCAATAAAAAAAGACATTTACAAAACTTGACAGCCCTTATTTCTTGGGCTGCCAGGCTGCCCTCTTTTCCAGTGCCTGGCTCGAAGGTTGCCTGGCAGGCTGTGGGGCGGGCTGTGATGTGGGCCGTGGAGTGGGCTGTGATGTGGGCCGTGGAGGGGGCTGTGATGTGGGCCGTGGAGTGGGCTGTGATGTGGGCCGTGGAGGGGGCTGTGGGTCAGGCTGGGTGGCTTCAGTCTGCAGACAAGATCAACAGATGGCTGTCAGAGACGGGTGATTTCTAAATGTAACAGCAATAATGATATAACAATACCATTGGTGTCAAGTGGATGTTTGAAGCATGTCACCGGCACAACATCAGGTATCCTACCTTTAAGGGTCCACGCTCCTCTTTTCAGCCAGCCGGTCCTCCACCCAGCGGCCCACGGCCCAGGAACAAAAGTGCTCGGTCCTGTAGTGACTGCGGCCATATTCTCTTGTCTTTGGCCACAGCGCTGGCACACAAAGTGCCTGAAGGGCTTTTGGAGAGCAGAGCACACTCCTTCATGGCCCGTCGATGTTGCTCCTTGTTTAGGTCTTCTAAATCCACTTCTCCTCTACTACCTTATCCTCTACGGTATGATAATGTACATGACCTCTCTATCGATTTACAAGAGTTAAATGTACAAACTGACATGTGTGATGCATATTATAGCCTACTCAAAGGGTTTGATATGCAGGGTGGTTATTTTTTTTCTTTGGCCATTTCATAACAGCCTAGTATACATTTTATTTGCCAGGTGTTAATTAGTTATTGTGCCTTAATCACAGCCTGATTTAAAATGTAAAAAGTGGTCTTCTTGATGGCAAGCCAACGCCAGGAATAGTTGAACTACTTTTTCTGAATGAATTTAATGGCGCATTCATTTCTGCATTAAGAGAACAGATAAATCCCTGCACTGTTCCTTTGAGGCGTCGCCGTTTGATGACGTCCTCTCTGGTGCCAAGCTCCGGAGAAGATGTAAATAGAAAAGTAATGCTAATACTTCTACTTAAATAAATACCTCCACTTGCGACGCAACATGTGTAAGTACAACTTATACTAGCCCAGTAGTATAAAGTACTACTAACAGTAATACTACCACATAATACCTCGTCGAGCAGGTCAACGTGCTGGCACATTAGGTTCACCTCGGATACCCAAAGTTCTCACTGTTGTTAATATAATCGACTATGTTATTATGACCAATAATATAGTTTGGAGTAGCATTGTATACAACATGCGTTAGACGGAGAACTCGGTGTTTTGTTTCGCATACGGTTCGGATGCAATGGGAAATACTGTGGTTTCTCACCGCAGTAAAGTTAGTTTCATGTTGGATATTTGGTGGTTATCCGTTATTCGTTTATAGCTTATGCATTTTTCACACATGAGAGCATTGGTTAACGGTTCTGTAATCGGGGGACGATGAAGATCAATTAACATCCTTTGAGTTCCATTTCTGACTTTATTTTAATGTAAATAAGTGCCAATAGCTTTCCTATATAATGACCGAGATGTCCAACATTTATTTAATTTTTGCCGTTAACATCTCAACTACAATTTACAGCATCAATTATGTCAAACATATGCTTGCATTTACTACAATAAAAACATATTCAACATTCTAATTTCAAAAGTGACACAGAGGGTCAAATCAACTTTAATCTCTTCTATGACGTGACCCTTTTAACTTCTCATTTTTCCATATTTCCCTTTTGAAAATGTCTTTTCCTTTTTGAATATTGCAAAATTCCATAACCCTCAGCCATGTGACCCACAGAGGTCAATTCAACTTTAATCTTTTCTATGATGTGTCCCTTTCAATTTACAACTTTACACTTTTCCATATTTCACTTCTGAAAATTTCTACTTCGTTTGTAATATTGCAATATTCGATAGCTCTCAGACACATCTATTGTGTATTCAGAAAGGAAATATGGAAACATTAAGAGTTGTAAATTGGAGGGGACATGTCATGGAAGAGATTAAAGTTGATTTGATCCTCTGAGTCACATGGTTTATACTTTGAATAAAAAAAAGTATCTCAGAAATGGAAATCAAAGGATGTAAATCGTCCCCTGACAAAACTATGAATCAATGTTCTCATATGTGAATAATTCATAAACTATTGAAAATAGACGACAAATATCCACCCGAATTTCACATATCCAATATGAAACTAACTTTACTGAGGTACCATATAATTGTAGTTCTATATTTGGATCACTATATGGCAGGTAACATTGTACCATATATTATTATTGCATAGCATATGGAAAATTGGATCACTATGTGGCAGGTTACATGGTGCCGTATACAATTATTATAAAGTAGTCTTTGGAAAGAGTTGGATAACTATGATTCACCAATGAAATGAGTTTAGAAACATTGCCATGATGACGAGGAGTGTTGTCTAACGTGTATAGATAAAGGAGTAGTCACCTAGGTTGTCCACTAGTTTCCTCATCAGTTCTAGTTGGTATAATTTTACCTGATCGTCCAGCCTCTACTAGTACCCTCATCAGTTCTATTGGACTCTCTCTCTAATCTCATCTTTTATCTAATATCTAATCTCATCTGCAATCTATTCTCTGATCTAATCTATAATTCCTCTCTAATCTCATCTCTAATCTTATCTCTGATCTAATCTATAAATCCTCTTATACTTTATTTAATCTCTAATCTAATCTCATCTCTTATCTCTAATATCATCTATTATCTCTAATCTCATCTCTAATCTCATCTCTTATGTCTAATATCATCTCTAATCTCATCTCTTATCTCTAATCTCATCTCTAATCTCATCTCTTATCTCATCTCTAATCTCATCTCTTATCTTTAATCTCATCTCTTATCTCTAATCTCATCTCTAATATAATCTCTTATCTCTAATCTCATCTCTAATCTCATCTCTTATCTCTAATCTCATCTCTAATATCGTCTCTTATCTCTAATCTCATCTCTAATCTCATCTCTTATCTCTAATCTCATCTCTATCCTCAGTGTCGTCGCTGTCGTCCTTCCGGCTCCTCGTCCCGCCCCTCCGACTCTTCTCCGCGGTGATGTGGGAGGTTGCTCGGCAACAGAGGACGAGCCACTTCGGGATGTTGGAAGACTTTGTTTCCTTGGTTACGGACGCCATCCCAGAACTTTTGACCGGCCAGCAGAAAAGCCTTCTGCTGCTAGGGCTGAGAGCCAAGGTATTTATGGAATTGTATATAAAAAATGTAAGAAAACCTTGCTTGGGCATCGCCGTTGATTTTGAAATTGCCAACCTTTTTTGGCACGTGGCCCCATTTCTAGCTCTAAAAATGTTTGGTGACCAAACTTTTAACTTTTGTGCATCTGCTTGTTTTTACCCAATCAACATCTGCCGGTAATATCGATGTCCTGGTGAACGTTATCCCATCGCTCTACTACACACTAAGTGATTCTGGCTGTGAAGCAGAAGGCAGTTTGTAAATATAAAATAAATAAAAACGTTTGCTTAGATGGATCATATGCACGCAGTGACCCCATATGCATATGTGGGACCCCAAGTGGGGTCCGACCCTAAGGTTGTGAACCACTGGCATACACTGACTGTGCTAGCTTGTGGTTATAACATGACAATGCTAATGCTATCTGATACCCTTCCTGTCTGTGAAGAGGACCCAGGAAGTACTGAGCGGTGATGTCGCCGATGACCCCGACGCCGTCCGACACCACATGGAAAGGATCCACACTGTCTCCTTGGAAACGGTGAGCAAGACATCGTAATGGTATTGATTATTATGGGTTTCTCATTCCAGACCAGCGATGTGTTGTCACGTTGGTATTGATTTATTGTTGATCATTATTCCAGGACAGCAGTGTATTGAAGCAGTGGGCGTCCAGTCTGCAGGCTCTCTGCCACACAGTGCAGAGACCAGAGGAGGCCCAACAGCACCTCCTGCAGGTGAGTGCTGGCGATTAACTAAGCTCATGGTAGAGTGTATTTGTGTATATTGTATAGTTTGGAGCCAAGTGTCTCTGTTTCTTCCAGACCCTGTTGGACCAGGACTTCACATCAGCCCTGGAGGGTCTGTTGTGTCACTTCCTGTCCAGACTAGACCAGAGCTTTCCGGTTCCCGACTTCAAACAGGTCCTCATAACAGTCACACATTGGCCAAAATCTTATCCTACACTCACTATTTAGTGATGTAGGATACTATGTAGTACACACTATTTGTTCTGTTGTGTTGTTAGGCTGCAGTCTGGCTGTCGGCTCCCTCTGCTGGCCTGGAGGAGTGTCTGCAGGAGATCGACTCCAACAGGGACGAGCTGAAGAATCTACTCTCCAATCAGACCTACCGCCTGGGACACAGCACCACCTCAGGTAGCCCACACACTCTAACCCTAACCCCACCACCCACGTAGCCTACACACTCTAACCCTAACCCCACCACCCCAGGTAGCCTACACACTTTAACCCTAACCCCACCACCCCAGGTAGCCTACACACTTTAACCCCACCACCCAGGTACCTTAAAGACTCTAACCCCACCACCCTTTGCACACTACACTAACCCTACATACTCTCTAGACTAACCCCTCCTTACTCTACACTAACCCTACACACTCTACACTAACCCTCCTTACTCTACAGACTGGTCGTTGTAATCCTCCCTCCTCTCGTTGTGTTCTCTCCAGGGTGTTCTGGTGACGAGGACCACCTGCTGAGTGCCTGGTCCCGCCTAAAGCTCCCCCCACCCTCTCCCGCCACCAAACTCCCCCCACCCTCTCCCGCCTCCAAACTCCTGGTCCAATCGGAACCTGCGGCCCAGCAGAACAGCAGGCAGGATGAAGAGGAGGACCACTGTGATGCAACAGGAAGTGTAAACGAAAGCGACACTGTGATTGGCCAGAGCCAGGCGTCAAGCAAGCACCTAACGGCAGCACTGAACAGATGTGGCTCAAGGTTGGTCTCCTGCAGAACAAGTCAGCCTTCCAGCCAACCCTATTTATGGATAAGAGTATATCTGGCGTTACGTTCCCGATAAACGCTCCAAAACCACGTTATCACATTTCTGACAGTATCACTGTCACTTCGCTTATTACGTCATCTCTCTGAAATCGGTCGGCAATGACGTGGTTAGTTTCAGAGTGAAACAGTATTCAATTCAATGCGTGACTTGCTGAGCTCTGAAACTCCACAAGGTGGTGTAGGTTTTACTTTCCCTCCCTATGCAGAAGGACAGCACCACAACAACAATACAATAAAATACATATAGTCCAGACAGATAATCAAATCACAGTTGGTTAAGCAGATTAGTGCTTGTAGCAAAGCCTGTGCTAAACGCCACCTAGGTGACTTTTCTTGGGCTCCTCCAAACAAAGGACGCAGGGTGGTGATGTTAAAGGCGGTTTATTGTAATTTTTGCAGGTAATGAACATGGCGAGGGTGCTCCACTGCCATGAAGGAGGTCTCTCCCTGAGTGTTTGTGGAGATGGCTGGCTGAACCTGTGCACATTGATTACGCAATGTGCAACAGGTGTGCAGCCTCACCCAGCCCCAGAGTCCAATCAGACTCAGCCAGGTGGGGCTGCTTAAACCAGCCATCACCCACACACACTCCCACAGTGCTATT
Source organism: Molva molva (assembly GCA_900323295.1). Classification (NCBI taxonomy): domain Eukaryota; kingdom Metazoa; phylum Chordata; class Actinopteri; order Gadiformes; family Lotidae; genus Molva; species Molva molva. Next base: position 6,424 of record OOFG01085970.1, read on the forward strand.
GACACTTTACGATGTCGATGTCAGTGGGTTACCAGCTACTTGGTTACTAGCTTAACGTTTGTGTTAAATGTCCGCTCCTCTGTCCAGCAGTGGGAACCAGTCTGAGCCCGCCGGCCCACCGGCTGAGACTGACAGCAGCGTTCAAGGTCTTCAGGACTCCCTGCTGGCTCTCTCTCAGCCCGACAGGTGTGTGTTCCCTTCTGTTGAGTTGAACATTAACCCTGTTGCAGTGACCTGACCGTTCTTCTCTCTCAGGTCCAGTGACTCTGACTGTTGTAACGAAGATCAGCCAGAAAATACAGGTGAACATGCATTATCGTTTCCACCTTATGAAGTCTCTAGTCTATAACACTCCAGTTATTCATGTTTTCTCTCCTGCTTGTCCATCAGGCAAAGCTATATCTCCAAGTGACAAGCTGTCAACCTCAGCCTCCTCGGCCCAGACAGACCATAACACTCAACGGCTTGCCCACAAGTGTCCTCAGTGTGGACAATGTTTCATATATCGTTCTGAGGTCTGTCTGTATGCATGTCTTGGTACAGCTCAATGGCTGTCTCTCTACACACACACTCTATATCTATACTGTGAAGTACACATCATGTACGTGTGTGTACTGTAGGGGTGAAGCCAGATATGGTATTCGGGCACAAATAGTGTGTTTTTCTGAATATTTATTTCATACAAATATTAAAAAAATGATTTGTTTTCGGGAAGAAAAAAAAGAACAAAAGAAACCGGTCAAATAGCTGGTGTTCCTCATAACTGTGAGCATGGTGGGTATTTAATATATATGAAATATTTTATATATTATATTATTTGTTACTCCTGTGGACGTGACAGGAAGGCAGGAGAGTGGAGGGGAGAGAGCAGAGCAGACTGAAAAAGAGCAGCGCAGGCTTATTAAAATATAAGCAGAACGTAGTACATTGCTACGCCACTATTTTGTTTTTGATCCGTATTCTTTTCACCTTAACCTTGCTGAGGTAGTTTATAATAACGTTACTTCTCTTTGGTTTTCCTGTTGGCACCTGCAATATGTGAAGCGGAGTTAGTTTGACCGGGGGGAGGAGCTTAGCTTTGCTCTCTGCACGTCCCTACTGTACTGTGATGGGTTAGTTGTGTTTCTCCAGGTGCTTCGCCACCTGCGCACCCTGCAGGGCTGCTCTGGCCCGCCCCCCCTCGCCCGGGTTTACAAAAGCTGTTTCCAGTGCGCCAGCAGCTTCCAGACGGACAGCGAGCTGAAGGCCCACATCCAGACCCACCAGGTTCCCTACCAGTGCTCCCACTGTCACAAGAGGTTCCGCCTCTCCTCCACCCTAACCGCTCACCAGCAGACCCACACCACCGCGGGAGGCTTCACCTGCGGCAGGTGTGTGCGCGTGTTCAACTCGGCCGGCGAGCTCCGTGTCCACCGCCAGACCCACCGCCATCCCCAGCCGGCGTCCCCGCGGCTGAGCTGTCCCGCCTGCAGCCAGACCTTCACCACGCAGACGGAGCTCTTCAGGCACCAACAGACCCACCCAGCCACGGACAGACCCTTCAAGTGCAGCGTCTGTGATCAGATTTTCACAGGTACAGTGGACTGCTCTGATCAGTAGCGATCATTGAGATTATTCAGGTGAGTGATCGATAAGGGTATCAATAAGGGTAGTAAGGACTGGGGATGTTTCCCTAGAGGTGACCCAATGAGGTTCTGAATGCCTGAGGGATCTGTAGGCGTTCCCAGACCAGCCGGGAGATCCCTCCAGCGTGCCCTGGGTCGGCCCCAGGGTCTCCTGGTCTTCGCTGGGGGGGAAGATCTGGAGCTGGGGGTAGAGAGATGCAAACTAGATAGAGTCTGGCTCACCTCCCCAGCATGGGCTCTGGAACAAGACTCTAGACCAGGGGTGCTTTCTCCCCTGGTGGATGAGACGGTCGCCTCTATGTGTCGTCCTCGACTCGGAAGAAAACGATGTTGTGGAGGGTGTGTGGAGGATGGCAGGTTCAAGCAGCCTCACCCAGCCCCAGAGTCCATCAGTCTGACTCGGGCAGGTGAGGCTGCTTCAACCAGCCATCCTCCACACACACTCCAACATATGTATACAAGATTCAAGATGGCAGAAGTTGATAGGGTGCTCAAAATATATAAATATATATTAATTGATTTGGTTTGGGAACTTTTTCAAACGTATACTATATGTATAATCAAGGAATCAGAGCAGAGTGTGTTCCGGACCGGTTCCTCTCTAAGCATCAAATGTTTCTCAGATCTGACCCAGCTGAGGATCCACCTGCGGGAGCACAAGAAGAGGTCGTTCCAGTGCGGTCAGTGCCCCAAGTCCTTCATCACCCTGAACAACCTGCAGGTCCACGCCAGGCGTCACTCGGCCCCGCAGGCCCACCTCTGCTCCCAGTGCGGGAAGCGGTTCTGGACCCGGGGCGGTCTGGAGAACCACCTGAGGCTTCACAACGGGGAGAAGCCCTTCTGCTGCCAGTACTGCGGGAAGTCCTTCACGGCCTTGGCGGGCCTGGTGGTGCACATCCGCCTGCACACCGGGGAGCGTCCGTACGTGTGCTCGGTGTGTGGGAAGGGCTGGCCATCTAAAGGGGACCTGCAGAAACACACCAGGACTCACACCGGGGAGCGTCCGTACGTCTGTCAGGACTGTGGCAAGGCCTTCGCCATATCCTGTCACCTCAGCGAACACCGCCGCGCGCACACGGGTGATAATCCTCAGACCCTCACCCTTTGACCCTCACCCTCTGCTAACCTTAACCCTCTACTACACTTAACCTTTGCTATAACGTGGTCAGTGGGGTCCATAAATGACGTGCTGCGTTATTCCTGAGGTCGCGTTATAGCGAGAATGTAATTACTTGACATTGTTTTGCCTAAAAATAACATTGTGCATATTTATTTTGTTTTAATTACAGTGTATGCAGAAACAACGACTCGACACGACTAAATTAAATAAGTGTGGACATAAAAAAAAGTACAACTTACTTGCCCATTGTGTCCTTATATCGTAAACCGAACTCAAAGTTATGCTGCGCTGTTTCATACTGCTGTTGCGTTTACTCTTAGCAAAATCAAAGTAAAGTAAAGTATATCGAGCCGCAAGATTGGGATCCGAGGAAGCACCTTGTTATATTGGAGGTCAGGTTATAGCGAAGGGGAAGTGTCCCCCTCACCCTCTACTTACCTTCACCCTCTAACCCTCACCCTCTAACCCTCACCCTCTAACCCTCACCCTCTAACCCTCACCCTCTAGTAACCCTCCCCCTCTGACTCAATATATATGCTATAATTATTGCATTGATTGATTGATTATATTATACGTTATTGCACTGAAATTTATTAAAATACATGCAAGTCAATGATATTGCTGGAGACAACTGACCAGCTCCTCCACCCTGTGTGTGTGTAGGTGAGAAGCCATTCAGCTGTCCAAAGTGTGGGAAGTGTTTCATAAGGAAGTCCACCCTGAAGATCCACATACACACCCACAGCGACAAGCGGCCTCACGCCTGCTCCTACTGTCAGAAGAGCTACGCCAGCAGGAACCACCTAAACAGACACGTACGGACCCACAAGACCTCCTAGCCTCCGCAGACCTCCTAGCCTCCTCAACAGACACCTTCTGACCCAGCAGACCTCCTAGCCTCAACAGACACCTTCTGACCTCCTAGCCTCCTCAACCCCAGGACTAGTTTGAAAAGTGTCATTCTACGACTATGTTTAAAGTGTCTATTTAAGAGTATGTTCTCGGTTGTTCATTGTCTCAGTTCTCACCCGGACACATCCGTTCTGTATCGCAGTGTTATCAGACCTTTGTGTTAAAGACACGTTTGTCTATTTTTGTTGCTGCATAAAATATTTTAACAATGGCCATGACTTCTGATTTCTGTGCTGATGGAAACGCCCTCTGAACTTAAGCCTGAACTACTACTACTACTACAGGCTCACACTGAGCAAATATATAAATATATTCTTTAAATATTTTGAGGGGGGAGGGTGCGTGTCGCCCCTGTAGATTACGCCTCTGACCTCTGGACAATTTGTGGTGTGGTAGTCTGATATATATACCTATACCGCATACCTGAACTACATCCGCAACAGAAGCCTGAATCCAGAATGACTTGGGGGCGGGTACACTAGATCTAGAGCCTCACCCCAGGTCTAGGTCCAGCTCGGCCTTGGGAGGAGGACTTTATGGGTGAAAGGGTGGGGTCAACTTCCTGTTTTACACCGGACACCACCCTGATTGGAAAAGTGGTGTAAGAAGATGGGTGAATGGGTGTTTGAATTTTTTTATTTACAATTATCTGCGATTCAAAGGTTTCTATGTTGATCTTTAATGTAATTTCAGAATTTCTATATTCTGCCATTTCTAGTTCCTCTCATTATGTTAGACATGTTCCTCCCATTATGAGACATGTTCCTCCCATTGTGAGACATGTTCCTCCCATTATGAGACATGTTCCTCCCATTATGAGACATGTTCCTCCCATTATGTTAGATATGTTCCTCCCATTATGTTAGACATGTTCCTCCCATTATGAGACATGTTCCTCCCATTATGTTAGATATGTTCCTCCCATTATGAGACATGTTCCTCCCATTATGTTAGATATGTTCCTCCCATTATGAGACATGTTCCTCCCATTATGAGACATGTTCCTCCCATTATGAGACATGTTCCTCCCATTATGTTAGACATGTTCCCATTATGAGACATGTTCCTCCCATTATGTTAGATATGTTCCTCCCATTATGAGACATGTTCCTCCCATTATGAGACATGTTCCTCCCATTATGAGACATGTTCCTCCCATTATGAGACGTGTTCCTCCCATTATGTTAGACATGTTCCCATTATGAGACATGTTCCTCCCATTGAGACATGTTCCTCCCATTATGTTAGATATGTTCCTCCCATTATGAGACATGTTCCTCCCATTATGAGACATGTTCCTCCCATTGTGAGACATGTTCCTCCCATTATGTTAGATATGTTCCTCCCATTATGTT
>OOFG01085974.1:0-11177 GCA_900323295.1 Molva molva
TGGGTCAGAAAAAAATAAGGTATTGTGCAACATTTTAACACTTCCCCGAAAATGAGCAGGTTACCTTGGAGATAAATCCTCCCAAGTAATTGCAATTACAACATATTTCTATCGTGTCATCCGTAGGGTTAGACAATGGCAACTAACAACTTTAAATTATAGCGGTCCACGAGGGTGCGGTTATGTTCGCGCAAAGGATTATGGGGGGTGGTTAAGTGTGGGGGATAAAGTGAACATGAACAGCCTCAATTTGACGAGCTTTGTACAGAATTAAGTGTTGGAATTTATTTCGGGAAAAGGTTTGATATAAAACGATTATACGATAAATTATAATACATTTATGGTTGGTAATACCATATTGCAGCAGCCCTCAGATATGTTGGTTGGTTAGTTGGAAAGTTAGCCCTACAATTTCTCACATTCAAAGTTAATATGGCAGAAGACGAGGCTGGAATATATTTGGAGGAAACAAACAGAAACCCAATGGCTTACACATTTGAGCCAGTGAGGAGAGAAGCAGTAATCAAATACGTTTGTACAGAGGAGCAGTCGGAGCAATCTGTTCCCAGGTGAATCTACTAGGTTTTTGACTCAAGGAAATTCATTGCTGCATCCAGGGCCCATACAAAAGGGACCCTCCTTGCATCGCTTTTTAGTTTGGGGTTCCTCATTTCCCAATGAGTCAGTTGTTGTCAGCTAATAAACTAATGTAGGTCTCAAGCTAACCAACCTCATAACGTCAAGTTCTGCGCTACGCTTAAAAAAAAACCAACACATTTCCCAGGTTTAACCTACGAGATTGAATTAACTTAAATCAGTAGTTCTGATAATGAAAACGCCGACAGTCCAGGGAAGCGTCAGATATCTTGTTTAAGCTCTCAAATATGCTAACCAACTACTTGAAACCGGGCCTGGTAGTCTGCCAAATGTGTATGAGGCAGCTCTAAAAATGTGATTATAGACTAAACGGGAAACAATCACCTTCAGTACAAAGGAATGTCACCACAATATGTAACAGGATTACATGGTTGCTATCTGTAAAAGGAAGGATTCAACACTTTAAGAAACAAAGAAGACAAGGCAAAGTAGACGAGGCCATACAAGTCGCGATGAGTCCTGAACCATATCGTCGTCCATCTGAAAAAACACGGTCCTCAACCTTCGCAATACAAATATTAAGGGGATAAAGTTTGGCTTATTTGTAGGCCTTGTAAATTGATAGTTAATTAGTTAATCAATCCTGGCAACTTTCTGCATTGGGCTTAGCCTAGCAGGCATCAAAGACGGTGGCTAAGAAAGACAAGAAAGACAGGTTAACCTGCACGTGACCCATGTGCACAGTTTGATTGAAATAGAACATTGCGACATGACAGCCTTTCCTGCTTTCTTCACAGCAATGGAAAAAAGGAATGCTTAGAAAAGCGAACGTCATGCTGTTTGACTTTTGAAAACTAGAGCCAATTAAAATGTGGACAATGGATACAAATGCTGTGCAGTCCGGCAAAAAGTGGGACACCTGGTCACCCCATCTGCACCTACAGCCACAGTCTGTTTTAAAGTTGCAAGGTGAACAGCAGCCTTTCCCAAACTTAGGGTCCCGACCCAAAATGGGTCGCCGACCCGTTTTTATTGGGTCGCCAATTGGCTGAGTAAAATGCATAACAATGCTCTGAATTAATTTTCCTAATTCAAATAGAAGAGTGTTCTTTTTTGCCACGCTCTTTTCAGCTCAGATGCTGTGTGCGGAACCTGAGCTCCCCCCTCCCCTGCCCCCCCTCGCGAACCTAGACCTGAAAACGTGATTATTGGTGGGATTTCTGTTCTGTGTACATATACTTGACCGCACTCCCACTCCAGCTGACCTAGTGAGTGTACTGCTTACTGCTCAGTTCTGCTCAAGTTCATAGTGCAGGTTTGTAAGGAAGTGGTGAGAAACGTAACATTACACTCAGCGCATTGCTGTGATGTACTTATACATGTAGATGTTATGGCAATTTATGATGATTTTTTGTTAATTTGGGTCCCAGGGAGACACCAAGTTTCTCTTGGGTCTTGAGGTGAAACAATTTGGGAACCTCTTGTTTGGAGCACTGCAAATTCAACACAGATTAAAAAAAAAAATTAATCATAGACATACTATGAACATTTTTATTCATATGTGCGTAAAACATTCATTTTCTTAAAATGAAAAGAAAAAACCCTTAAACAAATATCAAAACCTAGCTACAGAGTAGAGACAAAGCAAGTTTGATCTGGCTGCCTATTGTCTCTGACTCAAGTAGTTAAACAGTTCTACTCTTATTCAACTGTTCCATTAATGAAAGGACCGCTTACTATGTCAATTGTATTACAGACTGGATGCTCCACCGGTAATAACACAATTTTCCAGTGAAATACAATTCCGGTCAATTATTTCGCTTCTCACAAACGACGACTCAGTTTGATGTTTGCAACATTATGCCGAACATGATATATCATATTAAAGACACCATATATTCTACTGAAGAGAACATGGTTGAGGTGCCTCGTGATAAGTCAAACACAAGCCGTACCTCAACTACTGCCAGTCATGCACTTCAATACAAACACACAACGTGACAGCATTACCTTAGTGCTACACTTAATAATAAAAACACAAACCATTAATAGACTATTTTGAACTGCAATGAGATGCAGCGACAGAAGAATAAGAAGAGGAAGACACGGCTACTATTGTTCCTCCATTCATACCTCATACAACTTATATTCGTATCTAATTTAGACCAACTAAAAATACTTTGCATTTTTATAAATAAATGGCCATACAAAAAGACTCAGAGTTACAGAGTTATACATAACTGAACCTCCACATCACCTTTTTTTACAATAACATAACCAACATTGAACAACGGATTCAGTCAACAGTATTCAACGGCAATTCCAAAGAATTCATCATCTTCCTTGCGAATATTTTGTGCCACTGCAACTTTATGAATTCTGTAGTTAAATTTTTTTGTGTCTAGGCATTTTGAGCTTGTCCCCCATTAGCCATCTATTATAGACTAAGCCATATTGTTTGTGTGTGCGTGACTGTCGATGAATAACACACAACAACAAAAAAACACCAGCTGGACAGAAACCAAGATGTCCGCCAGAATCCCAGAAGTCTCCTTATTTGATCCATTTGTGTGGAAAGCTCCCTCAGTTAGTTGCCCCATCAGTCCACTTGCCCGGTGTCAAGGCAGCCCTGCATCTTCTTCTGCTGCTACCTCCTCTTGGGGCCGGTGTAGCCCAGGGAGAGCAGCGGGGCGCTGGGCCCCGTCGGGGAGACGATCTCGGCTGGGTAGGGCTGCAGTCTGTTCTGCTTGTTCCTGTACAGCGTGTGCACCACCAGGTGGCAGAAGCTCTCGCTCTGCCGGTGGGCGGTGTCCAGCAGCTGGCGCACCTTGGCGGTGCGCGTGGGCTGGTTCACCACCAGCTCGTAGTCCTCGCGCATCATGAGGCTGCGGGCCAGCAGGGCGTCCAGGCTCTGGTTCAGGCACGCCTCCGTCATGTTCTCCACGATCTCCTCGCGGCGTGATGTCATCCAGTTGCCCACCGGGCCCCGCACAGGCCCCAACGGAGCTCGTTGGAGAACCAAGGACGGGTCTGGCGCCCCGGGGGGGGAAGGAGTTGGGTCATTTAATATTAACTTGGATTGACAGTTGACACATTATTTTATTGACATACAAAGTATTTAGTAGAAAAAGTGTGTGTGGGTGTGTCAGTGGGGGGCGGTGAGTTGATGCGAGGCCTGGTAATGAGACCCCCCTTCCACCGCCCCCCTGACAAATTTCGGCTAGAACACTAAGAAACGCTAATTATCAGTGGAATATGCCTCACACTAGAATCTGTTCAATGTCTTTTCACATAGCGCATGCATTGGATGTTTCCTATTTTTGTTGTGAAAACGCACCCTTCAGCTCTACCGGATATACCCTTTAGTACAAAATAATGATGTCAGAGTAGTTGTGCCACAGCTCTGGGTTGGCTACTGGTGCGTGAAACAGAAGTATTGTGGGAAATATGTCATTTAGCTGAGTCCTTAGGGGGCATTGTTGCGCTGTGTCACGTGACCTAAAAGCTGTGTGGAATTTATCTTTTCTGCCAACATACTCAGCACTTTGGGCCCCTCCCCCCTCTCTCTCACCAAAGCGGGGATGACGGAGTGCATGTGTGAGATATGCTGAACCCCGGGCAGCACTCAGGCAGCATTTCACATAGAAACACATAATAAATCAAACCCAGCGGCACAACTGTACTCCTTGTGGTTTGAAAATGAAACAATCGGAGGAAAAACAACAAATGTTGCAATGTTTTAACACAAATATTGTTTGATAATAATAAAAAAAACATTGAAAATGTATTTCAAGAAAAACTAGACATGTCGCCGCATGTGGTTGCGTGAGCCAACTCGTCGTGTGCGCAATATTCCGTGAGTATGCTTACATGCTAATGCTATCAAGGCTAATGAGCAAGCACAGCAAATTTTAAGTCCCTGGGCCACTTTGAAGCTTGTGATAAATTAAATCATGGAGCTGATTGTTTTTCTTTGATTGCGATTCATAGGAGACCTGCTGTTGCACCTGCAACAGTGGTCATTTGAAATTACACTGTGATTTTTGAGCTATCGACACAAAACTTGATGGGCCCACCAAGTTATATGTCCCTGGGGTTCTCTGAAGCGGACTTGTGATTGATTTAATAATGGTGGCTCATTTGCATAATCATATTTGCGCATAAATCTGTCATTACTCATTTTTAATCCATCGGAAAATTATAATAACATAAGGTCGGGCATTATCAAGGAGCATGTTGACCAAATTTTGGGGTACAGCAAAATATATCTAGACGGACATTATGGGTCTCATTATGGGTTGTTGATTTTAGCGTTTTTTCCCCATTCACTTTCAATATTAAATAATAATATTATGTTATAGCATGTATAAATAAAAAAGTGTGCAATATTAGTACTGTAATAGTAATGGCGCAATGCACTTATATATGCCCTATTATTTGCAATTGGTTTGGTATTTTTACCTCCAAAATGTAGGAGTATAAAATTACCGAAAATGAGGCATAATAATAATAAGAAAAATGATTACAATAGTGTGGCTTGCTTTGCAACCACAATTATAATAATAAGACACATGATAACAATAGTGTGGCTTGCTTTGAAACAACACTAATTCTCTCATCTTTCAAAACACCTGGGCATGCACCGCATTCACAGCTTATATGGACCGCTGGCCACTGGTGTGTGTTCGCATAACCTGTGTATGTGAATGATACGGTGCGTGCACCTGTCAGACACATGCAATCACACACTTTTTTTCCACCTTTCATCATTACTCATAGATGCTCACAGATCTTTAGCATTAGCTCCAGTACCGCCTAACATACCACTCTACTAATGAGCAACTCCCCAAAACATGTTGGGCTATGTTACGCTATGATAAGATGATACATTATGAGTAAATTACACATTACGGGATGAAAAATACACAAGACGACTCTTGGCCCCTACCTTGTTCCATGTGCAATTGTAAGGTGGGCATGACAGGGAAGGTGTCTTTGAGTTCTACACCGTCGCTGCAGGCCTGGTTTAGGTCATTCATGGGCCTGGCGGTCTGGCACATGTCGGTTATGGCCTGGGTACAGTACATGTCCAGGATGGGGCTCTGCTCCCTCAGGGGCGCCGGACAGTCCAGGGTCGGGCATATGAACGAGTCCTGAGGTCCGTCTGAATTGGGGGCTAAAAAGGGACGGTGAATAGAAGGAACAACACAGTGAGGGACAAATCTTCAGCACGGTACAGAGTAGAACTGGAGCGATGGAATTGCCTTGTGGTTGGTCAGGAAGTATGCAGCCACGTATCTGCTGCTGGTTGCTATTGTCTGATGGAAGCAAATGTAAGCGTTTGTGGGCAAATTCTACCTAATGATTTCACGTGTACCTAAACACACTTTGGCCATGAACCACCATGTCATTTGTTTCATCAGGGTTAAACTGAATGACCATCCTATAGCAGAGCCATTAATGCCCCATTCCCGTTTAGAATGACCTTTTTCTAAACTAGAGGGTGCATTTTCTGAACAAAATGTGTGATTGCATCTTGGTCCATTAGCCCGTTAAAATGCTGACAAGATGACATGCTAGCAGGTATGGTATATTATATATGGCCTCGTTCACACTGCAAGCAAAAGTGGAAATCATTTTCCTAACACTGTGAAGATAGTGGAGTCTGATCTTTTCAATTCTGATTTGTGCCACTTTTATTTGTGTTCCTGAATCAGATACAGGTCTGATCTTTTGCAATGCGAACTTTGTCTGAACATTCATATTGGAGTTCATGCAACTTTTATGTCACTCTGGGTCGATATTTGTCACAATTCTGAACACGCGGTAAATGCAAACATGGAAAACAGCTGCTATTAAGGTCAGTGGAGGGACAGTGACAATAGTAGTTAATAGTAGTAATGTCGATAAAAGTAGTAATGAAGATAAAAGATAATAGCCCTTGACAATGACAAGAAACTAAATCTGTTCATTGCACAAGCCATCAATATATTTAATTAAACTGTAAACGCTGACTTCCATTAGTCAGCGTGCTGCATGTGACCTCTTTGTTATTGTTCTTTTGCTCATGCAAAAATGTGGTCAATATCAGATTCCAGAGTGAACAGGTCAGTCCGACTGACCAGTTCACTCTGGAATCTGATATTGACCACATTTTACAAAATGATGTGAACAGCCAAACCGTAATGTTGGATCTGGGCAATAAATCGGAATTGTTTACCAAGGCGTGCAGAGTGAGCGAAGCCTATGTGTGCAGAGTGCGCTAACCCAAGGCTAACATGTGGTAAGGGGCTAGCATGGTAGACGCGTTGCGTGGCAATCATGCCAATTGGCTTTATTACCTTTAGTGGGAGGGGCGTTGAGGCTGGTGAGGAGCCCTGGCTGAGATATGTCTGTTTCCTGAGTGGAGCCAGGGCCTGAGACTGTGTAGGACTGCTATTGGAGGGACAGACACAGCCATGCTAAACACACAGGCAACACTGAACACTCAAGCTCCTTGGAGTTGGCAGTTGAAAACATTTTGAAATATGTAGATAGTAATTATAAAAATGATTGTGGCAGGTTGCTAATTCCTTCTGAATATTTAATTAGTAAATTAAGATCAGACATTTGATTTATTCCAGTCGGGAAATTTGGAATAGATCACTACAGAAGTACAGGACAGTAATTATACTTAAAAAGAGATGTAAAATAAGAAGGTGAAAAGAAAATCTAAATACTAAACCCTGCACCTGAATCAAAACATATGAGGTTGAACTACACACTCTGAACTAATTCATTTTTTTCTCAGTCTCCTGCGAGGGTAGCAGCGTTATTTCCACGTCACATGGTGTGCTTTCCCTGTTCAGTGGCCAGTGTGGGGGTTGTGTTAGAGCAGGATACGTACTGGCCAAGGCCTGGGGTCTTCCTTCAGAAAGTGCATCGATTTCCTCTTTGTCTCCTCCTCAACAGCCAGGTCCGAACAGCAACCCACACTCGTCCTCTAAGGAGTATAAAAATCAAGAAGATAGGGTGTTCAAAGTGTCATTTTTCTTAATGAACCAATACATTTTTTGTAATTTTCTTCACTTCTCCAAGTGAACTTCATAAATGCTGACTAATGGAACCAATACATTTTTTGTAATTTTCTTCACTTCTCCAAGTGAACTTCATAAATGCTGACTAATGGAACAGGAAGAAAATACTATGTTAAGAGGTGAAAGCTGTGAAACTGAGGCTGGAAAGAGGAAGGGGATTTGCAACAGGAAATGCGTGGAAAGAGTTGGAAGATATGCGTCTTCCAACTCTAAGTCACCGTTCTCGCCCAAAATGATCTTTCACCTCAAAATGTCAGTCCGCACGTCTGATCATCATGTAATGCGTCAATAAAATGCAACACCAAGCAACGTTACGCTGTAAACAATAGCGGTTTAAGCAACCTCACCCAGCCCCAGAGTCTAATTGGTGTGACTCGACCGGTTGAGGTTGCTTAAAACCAGCCTTCAACCACACACTCCACAGACCAATAAACCTCCACAGATTTCTGACCCACCTTTAACTTCTTGATTTCGAAGACAGCCTCTAGAAAGTCAATGTCGTCATATCTCCTCAGCATGGGCTCCAGCTCCATCAAGCACTCTGAGAGACACATAGTACACATTCAGTGTGTGTGTGTGTGTGTGTGTGTGTGTGTGTGTGTGTGTGTGTGTGTGTGTGTGTGTGTGTGTGTGTGTGTGTGTGTGTGTGTGTGTGTGTGTGTGTGTGTGTGTGTGTGTGTGTGTGTGTGTGTGTGTGTGAGAGAGTGAGAAAAATAAAGAAACCATGACTGGGCTTTTATGAGCTTCTTAAGTGAGCGTGATCACAAGTGCTCACATGCTGACTGAAGTCGGATAAATGATTGAAAGTGGGGGAGAAATTGGGAAAAAACAGAGATATAGACAGAGAGACAGAAATAGAGCCCTAAACAGAGCAAGAGCGAGAGAGAGAGAAAAAGAGAGAGACAGAGCGAGAGAGAGGTGGTTAAAGGTTTTACAGAACAGCAACAGAGAGAGTAAGAGAGACAGAGAGAGAGTATTTACCAAAGAGCTGCGTGGGGTTGGCGTTAGTGGTGGCCTTCTCGTAGTTGGTCAGGCCCTCATAGATGACCTTCCCCACGGCCGCGTACAGACACTCCAGCTCCTCGTACTTGGACGCCACGGTGGACGTGCCGATGGACGTACCTGGCGGCGGGAACACAACCGCGAGGTCAGCCGTGAGAGCTGGATGAACGTGCAGAGTAGCTAACGCTTTCCCAGACCTTGTGGGTTCTGTTCCTCATGTGTTAGTCATAAGAGTGGACATTTGGTTTGCTATGAACGAACAAAGAACGGGTCGTTCTTTAGGTAGAACGTGGATCGGATGGCGTTTGTGGACTGTGTGTGTTAGTGGGAGTGAAAGAGTTGAGAGTGTGAGTGTGTGTGTGTGTGTGTCTGTGTTTTATTTTGTCTACAACACAAAGAAAAGGTAATTTTCTATGAATAGTACTTTAATCAGATAAGAATTATGGTGTGTGTGTGTATATAATAATGTGCATGTGTGTGCGTGAGTGAGTGAGTGCGTGCGTGAGTGAGTGCGTGCGTGCGTGCGTGCGTGCGCGTGCGTGCGTGTGCATGAGCGCATATGTTTGTGTGTATTAACCTGTCTGTGTGTGTGTGTGTGTGTGAATGTATATGCATTTGTGTGTATAAGGGTGTGGTCAGCCGAGGCAGTTCGGCTTGACTCACTGGGCTCCGTGGGGAAGATGCTCATGAGGCGAGAGAGGAGCGAGTGGACGGCCCGGAGCACCTTGGTGTTCCCGCAGGTCATGCAGGCGGCGATGCCCCGCTGCAGGGGCTTGAAGTGGGCCAGGATGGCCGGGGACTGGAGCACCGTCAGCAGGAAGCACAGGATCTCCAGCCCCGTGCAGATGTTGGAGAAGTTAGCCTGGGCCGGCTGCTCCTGTAGGGGGGGGGAAGGTGGACGGGGGAGATAATAGAAAGGAAGGAGGGAGAGTGAGAGAGTGTGTGAGTGAGTGAGTGAATGAGTGAGTGAGTGAATGTACATGGGTGGGGAAAAAAGAAGCAAAAGGAGAAGAGTGGTTAAGAAACATGAACACCCGTCAGGTTTCCTCTGTGAAATAAACTTAACTTATTCACAGGCTCCATTAACACTACATAACAATAAGAACACGTAGAGGCCTCGTTCTCACACACACACACACACACACACACACAGGAATGTGAAATCAATATTCTGTACACAGAGAGATGTATTCCTCGCACAAAGAGGGCCGCCACTATTACCATCGGCACTAAACCAAAGATCAATGGCCGACATCAAAACCTAATTTTGTCTAAATTGCAATCAAGGCCTACAATAAAGCGATCGCCCGGGGGATAATCTGGAGCAGATCCGTAGCACTAATCTGGGCTAATGAACAAGGTGACTCCTGTGATAAGGCCCCTGGTAGACATCAGGGGCCCGTATTGATCTGACACCGTTGCCATGGTGATAGGCCACATCTATGTGCTATGCAGTGTAACCCCTAAGATTCTTTTCCCCAGCAGCGGTGTTGAGGTGTGTGTGAGGTGCACCATGTCGATGTGTGTGTGTGCACTTTGCTGATGTGCACATGCAAAGTGCTGATTGTGCAGAGAGGTTTGAGTGTGATCACTGATTCCAGGAGGGCTCTGGTGCATTCCAACAGAAATGGTCTCACACGACCATGAGAAGTGGGAGCAAAAACTAAATCCTGGGGAGAACTCTAGAACATTTAATAAATAGGCTATTAATATTACAAACAGTTGGTTTAACGTCTGTCTCTGTCGGTCCCGCCGATCCTGACACAGGACAGCAGGTGTCAAAGTGTTACCGAAGAGATCGAATTATGTTCTAATATCTGAATACAAATATAACGAAAGATAATTGGGTCATTCCATGTTTGGCCATCCTGACGAAGGCTACCGTTATCTCAACTTAAGCGTTGACGTGAAGTGTTCTAGGACTGAGGGATGTCCTGCGCCCTTACATATATATTTGTATTGTATCCCTGGGATATCACTGGGATGTTTGGACGAAATGTAACCTAATTTTCTAACTGTGGATATATGCAAATGACAATAATGACAATGTAACCATTGAGGGGGGTGCAGTATGGGGCACCTATGATATATATGTTTTTAGATTTAACAAAAAGCATTCGGGCTAGCCCAACATAATTTATAATCCAAAAAATAATAAAGTTGTATTTTGCACGGCTGATTGCACTGGCGCTAACAATCCAGTGGCAGGGCTGTGCCACTTCTGGATGCATGAAGGGGAAACAGTGCTATGTGCCTGTTAACACATGCTAATACCAACCCCCCCACACCCACACCCACACACCATTTAATCACTGCCATGCCAACACAATGAGCACATAAAACGAGATCTGATTCACAGCAATGTTCATTAGCCGGAAGAAGACGGCTGGTCAGCTACATCAACATCCCCTGAGGCTGTGTGTGTGTGTGTGTGTGTGTGCGTGTAAAGCCTTGTTTGTCAGGCTGTTATCTATATATGTGTGTGTGTGTGTGTGTGTGTGT
>OOFG01085975.1:0-11309 GCA_900323295.1 Molva molva
TCCCCCCTCGCCTCACAGGGCTAAATGGATGCCCCTGTCATCCCCTCTCGCCAGCCAGCTCTGAGTATCAGCTGCTTCTCATTATGCGTCACAGGTAGAGCTGGCTGGACAAACAGGCTCGCGAGTGAAAGTGATCCTGTTCACGGGATAAATGTTGCATGTTGTTTTAAAGCAACAACTAAAGTGGAAAGTGACAAGGACCGACGATTAATTGCACTTCATACAGAGCATTATATATTGAAACATATAGTTTTGTGACACTCGTGATGAATAAGAAATCTCTATGGGGCAGCCACAATAGTGTTCTGCTAGCTCCCCCACTTTCTCTGGCTTGACACGCAACACACATAAGTCATTCAGACACACACACACGCACACACAGATCACCTCTTTACATTGCTTCTTCCTGACAGGTGGTATGTTGAAAAGACCCTCAAGGCAGAGAATCTAAGCAGAGGAAGACATTCTGAATACTGAGTGTTTATCGAAATACTGGCAACAAACAGATGTGTAAAGATAACCACTGTACTGCAAAACTCACAGAATCACCTCAACCTTCTTCTTCAATGTGACTGGAACAAAGTACTTTTGTTAACTAAGTAAAAAAATAATGTTTAATAATTTGGCAAATTAAGCTTTCCAAAACAACTTTTCCTCACATTTCACATTCATAACTGTCCGACTGCCAAGTTGCTCACTGACTCCTTAATGATACATGCGTAGCCTTCAATTCGATTACAAGTGGCCTACAACCATTATGAGACCAACGAACAACGAACGTTTTAGTCCAATGTTATTTCTAACAAGAAAATACTGACACCTGCTGGCGGGTTTAGCTTGGTGCTACAGCGGAACCTTTGTCTCTCAAGCCTTTCCAAGCGGAAGTATAATGGGATCGCACCAGATGAGTGATGTCGTTTTTTGTGCGACTGTGTAGTTATTCCTGAGGAATTCATATGAATTTGCCTTTCTTTTAGTTGTCATAGCTAGTCAGAGAATACGTCAAACGTATAATGTTATCCCATAAACAAAAACGAGTTTTGAAATACGTTGAGGCGGGTAATTTGTTGAAGTTGAAGTCATATTTGCGGAAGCATAAAGACGTCGATGTTAATTTCTCTCAAGGCAAAAAAGAAAGAACACCGTTGCATGTGTCTTGTTCGCGGGGGGACGACGCGGTCCTGCGGGTCTTACTGAAGCATGGGGCTGAAGTCCTTCGTAAGGATCGTAAAGGCGACACATCATTACATATAGCGGCCAATAGAGCGCTTAAACATGGCCGAAGAGGTGAAAGCCCTTGTGATATTCTTTGATCCTGAGGTCTGCAGGGGACCAGACAGACCTCTCTCTAACCTGTGTCTTGTGTTTGTCTCCTCAGCTTATGAGGACCTTGTTATCCCTCTCCGGAACAGCTGCCCTGAAGCGATGCAGGCACAGAACTCTGCTGGCGTCACACCGGGAGACTTGCTGCAGTGGATGAAAGAGGACCAGGTTGGCCTACTCAAGCATTTTCATATTATCATGATGGTACCAAAGTCAAGCATTTGTTGTGGATATGCTGTAGTATGTTGTTTGATATAACCATTCAAATGGTGAATGGTTATATCAAACAACGAAATAAATGATTCATGGACATGTCGCCAAAGACTCACTAAACCTGGATAGTTGGCCAAACATAGTGTACCTCTTTGTTTTCAATGGGACTAGGATGCACAACTAAACAGAGATGTTCCACATTCTAAAAAGCTTTCTGGAATAAATTGTTATTTATGTTTGATGTTCAGATTGAAATGTTTAAATGTATGAGTGTTTCTTATAAGCCCAGGCCCAGCATGACCCAGCAGCCTGTGGTTGACCCAGAGAAGGAGTGGAGAGACAAGCTCTTTGGAGAATGTGACGATGAGTTCTTTGAAAGCTTTGGCGTATATGATGGTACTTTTTACTTTTACTTTGTACTATTATTAGATATAACTCCAATTAATGATCCATTTATAAATGAATAAACCCTGAATTATCTATGTATAACTGATTAAACCCTAAATAATACATACATTTATGACTGAATGGACACTGAATTATACATTTATAACTGAAGAAAAGCTGAATAATCCATTTATCACTGAGTAAACACTGAATAATCCATCTATCACTGGATAACCGCCGTTGCCTTGCAGCCGACGACTTCCTGCCCGTCGACGATGACGAGGACGACTTCGGAGACTGGGCCGACCGAATCAGGAAAGAGTATTTCGACAAAAAGAACGCCGAAGCTCAGAGGCTAGCCGCGACAGGCTCTGGCCGGAAGAGGGGGAAGAGCAGCAAGGAGAGGGAGGAAGAGGAGCGCGCCTGCAAGGAGCTGCATGAGAAGCTGCAGAAGGAGCACGAGGAGTACCTGGCCCGCGCCAAGCGCAAGGAGGAGGAGACCCGCCAGGCCAAGAAGCGCCGCTACGACAAGAAATGCGAGGCAACCTTCCAGAGCGGTGCCAGCGCCACCGCCCCAACCCCCAGCGCCACCCTGGGCTACGGGGACATCCCCTGGCCGGCCCCCCGCGGCACGGTGGCAGACATGCTTGAGGTGATGCTGCACGGAGCCGACCGTACGGACCGGCCCACCTTCCGGAAGCTGCTGAAGCGACAGCAGACACTGTGGCACCCGGACAGGTTCGCCCAGCGGTGCGGCTCGCGGCTGGATGAGACGGACAGGAAGAGGATCCTGGACACGGTCACGGCTCTCTCGCAGGAGCTCAACAGACTGGCGCAGACTCTGAGGGACTAGGAGAACCACGGCAAGAGAAGGAGGTCAGACAAGATCGTGCCATAGAAGAGGGAGATGCAAGATTCATCTGCGTCCCTAAAGGCAGACAAAATGGTCGTACCTGCATTTGGAACGTGGCAGTTATTTTTGACTGGTTGTCATGATTCATTATTCTCTCAGTCTTGAATTAAAAAAAGACTACCTCTGTTCCATATTATTTTAAGTATTCTGATACAAGAGTTTAAGTTAATGTGAATTTGTGATTAAATGTTAATTTTGTGTGGATATTTCCTTCAGCTGAACAGTTTGGGCAGAGTTTAAGTAGGCTAACTCATTGTATTGAAATGCATTCGCACAACTGAAAACGTGTCGTATTTGTAATAACATATTTTTACCACAAAATACCAATGTCTTCTAATTGTGAATGCATATACTATAAGACATGGTTTAGACACTGTTGCAAACATGCTCTTTTAATACAGCTGGATTGTAAATGATGAATCGCCACAAAAAATCGCCGCTAGTCCAGTTGTTGATAATGACTAAAAAAGCGATGCGCAGGTTGCCAGTTTTTCGATAATCCCTCTTTATAGCGTTCGCACAGTACGTAATGTGATTTGTTTCTGTGTGTAGCGTTAACGACATTGCATGGCAACAGTAGGCCTACGTATTTCAAAAAAGGCTATTGTTAAATAATAACCGTAGTAAAACATTTTCCTTAATTTGTATTCGATTTGCACTGATTTATGTAACGTAAATCGGTTAATGTCACTGGACAAAAAAGGCAACTTCTATTTATTTCAATATAGGCCTACCTTTCAATGTCTAGTAGGTTATTAAAAATGGATTGTTCTGATGACTATATACTTAACAAACATCTGTCGCGGAGCTGTAGGCTATTATGCAAAAAGTCAAACTTACAGCTCTACACTTACAGACAATGGAACAATCTGGCAACCCGGAGACGCAATCTGTGTCCGTTCTGCCGCCGGCGGAGAGCGAATGAAGGCCGCAGCCTGTCTTTCAATTATCCACATTTATTGTACTGCGATAGGCCTATTTGTAGTTCCGCGTTACATCTTTTTTATATCGGCGTATTGTGCTTTTGCCATTCGTTTGTTATACTATTGGGTTCATACAGCCTGCGGTGTAGGCCTGCCGTCCGGAGACAGGTGCTCTAGGTAGGCTTTATGATGACGCCTTTCTTGGAGCTTGGTCGATGGAGAAGGTGCATCAGGGAGGATTCGCTCTTTGTTTTCACTATATTCAGCAGACAATAAACGGATTGTAAACCCAAATGGGCTGTATGGAGCGAGGTTTAGACAGCGTGCGAGACAGCTTTGGTTAAATTGTTAATGGACTTTAGTTAATCCGCGGGCAATTTAATTGATTCACGTGTACAGACTTGAATTCGCGGTAAGGTTATGTAGCTGTTGTTTGTATTTGTGACAAAGCGTTCGTCTTCGGAGTAGAAGAGCTCCACTTTAAGGCCCGAGAGTGGAGGTGGTTGTCAGCAGATAAGATGGTGTTCAGAAGTGAGGAGATGTGCTTGGCCCAATTGTTTCTGCAGTCTGGGTCTGAATACGACTGCATAAGTGAACTCGGCGAAATGGGACTCGTGGAGTTTCGTGATGTAAGTACCTGAACTGTACAAATGATACAAAATCGAATATAGCACATTCAACTGGGTGGTTCCTACAATAGCATAACGAGCCTTAACAGCAATGAACACCTGAATGTGTCTGTGACAGAGCGCACGTGTTAATTTGCGGTTGCAGTGAAATAATGAACAAGTAAAAGTTCGTCCTCCAATTGGAGATAAATGGGCATACAACATTCAAAGAAAATTTTCTGCTCACATGTGTCAATTTATGCTATGGTTTGCTGTCCCCACCTGACTTATATATCCATATATTATTTATAATATCGACTATTGTTTCAGCTGAATCCCAGCGTCAGCTCCTTCCAGCGCCGCTTCGTCAGTGAAATTAAAAGGTGCGAGGAGATGGAGAGAATCCTGGGTAAGATGAGAGGACGGATCAAGTAAAACAAATATCCAAACATAACAGCTCATTTGTTGCCTATAAAATCCAGTTGTAGTAAAAATACATTACTGGTATGAATATACATATAGGCTATTCGCATGCATGCTATCGTTGTAACCTAATCAGATATTTTAATCCATTTATTATCATAATAAACATAATGTAATCTTTCCGTTGGACAGGATACCTTTTGAGGGAGATTCGTAAAGCTAATATCGCTGTTCCAGAAGAGGAAGCGAGTCCAGCCGCCCCTCCACCTAAGCAAGTGCTGGAGATCATGGTAGGCTACTTTAACGCCCCCTAGAGATCATGGTAGGCTACTTTAACTACCCCTAGACATCATGGTAGGCTACTCTAACGACCCTTGGAGATCATGGTAGACACTTTAACGACCCCATTCCAAGTCGAGTGTTTTTCACGATAAAAAATATATACTGGTGATTTCTGTAGTTATGCCTTCAAAACATATTCTTGCAATAATGAGGATTTCACATTAATATGGTTCTCAGTGGTTGAAGATAATGTGGTTTATAATGAAGAGATCATCAGCGTTTTGGCCGAGTCTCAATAGGACACCTTGATTGAACAGCACCTAGTCTCGTGTAGTGGTCACTGTATGATGTAACCTCTAGTGCTCACTGTATGATGTAACCTCTAGTGGACACTGTTTGATGTCACCTTAGTGATCACTGTATGATGTAACCTCTAGTGGTCACTGTAGGGTGTAACCTCTAGTGCTCACTGTATGATGTAACCTCTAGTGGACACTGTATGATGTAACCTCTAGTGGACACTGTATGATGTAACCTCTAGTGGACACTGTATGATGTAACCTCTAGTGGTCACTGTAGGGTGTAACCTCTAGTGCTCACTGTATGATGTAACCTCTAGTGGACACTGTTTGATGTCACCTTAGTGATCACTGTATGATGTCACCTTAAAGATGTCACATATAGTTGTCACTGTATGATGTCACCTTAGTGATCCCTGTATGATGTCACTCTATGATGTCACCTATAGATGTCACTGTATGATGTTGTCTTTAGTGGTCACTGTATGATGTCATTGTATGATGTCACCTGTAGGAGCAGCTCCAGAGGTTGGAGATGGAGCTGAGTGAGGTGGCGAGAAACAAGGAGAAGCTGCAGAGGAACCGCCTGGAACTGACTGAGTACACACACATGTTGAAGATCACGCGCACCTTCATCCACAGCCGCTCCAGAGTGAGTGATAATGGGTGACTCATTCCTCCTGTAAATGCACTTAGTTGATACACTACTCTATATACTTAATTTCTATACTTAATTCCTTGTCCAGAATTTAGCATTCAAGCAAATTTTTTAACTTTTGTTCACCAATGGTTTACGTGTATTCAAACCATACAAGTAGAACAAGTTTTATATTATTCAAAAGTGCAATGAATTTTATGTGTGATTAAAATAAGATTGCCATTCCAAAGCCTACTCGGATATTCCTTAGCAAGGACACTTTCTTGCGAGTTACAAAATATTTTTCTTTAAATCTAATTTGCATTCTCCCAGATCACTCTTGCCTAACCATACTGGTTTACATAAATTTGTATTTCTTTACAATCTCGTTTTTTTTATTCAAACATTTTCCATTAACGAAAAGCAGTTAATACTATTGCCTTTTTTAACACAAATTGTTCTACCAAATGTTATCAAATGTTTAGCGCAATGCAACATATATTGTTATAAAAAAAAAAGGTATTTTTACAAAAGGTTTTTTATTTCAAAATCAAAGCGTCATTACTTTGCCTACAGCACGAGGCCCTCGGCCCGCAGTATGAAGAGTTCCCCACGTTGGAAACTGACCCAGCAGGGACCGGCTGTACCGGCATGCAGAGACTGGGGGCCAAGCTGGGGTGATCTTTATCATCATTCACATATACATCTTTCATATCACACAAAGGCTCTCACCCCCACGGCTGGTGTGTCGTATTAACAAATGGGGTTTGGAATCCTGCTTGAATTGTAAACCTCTCTGTGGGTTGTAGGTTTGTGTCAGGTCTGATCCATAGAGGGAAGGTGGAGGCGTTTGAGCGAATGCTGTGGAGAGTTTGTAAAGGCTACACCATCCTGAGCTACACAGAAGTGGACGAGAGTCTGGCTGACCTGGACACTGTGAGTTCAACGGTGTAAAAACACTGCTCCTTTGTTGTCTTTATCTGTTACCCATGGTGTTTTAGTATAATTTAGCCAACCATCTTCATAATGTGATTCTTTGCATTTGTTTAAGGGGCTTAATCTGATGCATGTTGCCATTGTGCTGCTGTACAGTCTACAGTCGCTACAGCTCCTCCTAACACCTCTAAAGTGGAACACGTTGGCTGCCTGGCCTACATTGGTCACATGAGTCAAACCCTCCTATTAGAAAAGTGGGTCTGGAGTAGTTACAACAGCACCTCATTTTACAACCTTACATTATTTTTATTTTAGGGTGAGATCAACAAAAGTGTCGTGTTTCTTATCTCCTTCTGGGGCGACCAGATTGGACAGAAGGTTCAGAAGATCTGCGATTGGTGAGTCTACCTTTTAAAGAAATTAACAGATTCTTCTTTGATGTGTTGCCAAAGCCAAACATGATGTAGTACATGTAAAACACGTATTTATTACACTAGTGCATGTGCCCGTCGGGGGTGTGGCTGGTCGGAGCGTGTGCCCTTTCGGAACGCGGGATGGTCGGAATGGGTGGTTGCATAGATGATCTTGTCATGCAGGAAGTAGAAACCAGCGTTATTAGTGTTAAAGTGTTAAAGTTAGCGACAGTTGTTGGATACACTTAATTGAATGAAAATAATATTGCCCCTCATGTAGTTGCCACAACAATAACAAATAGCCACAACAATGGGGCAGATGTCCCCAATGAGAAGGTGCATTTATTTAAAGTTTATTAATATTGAACGTGTTGCGTGTCCAAATTGCACCAAATTCGACACTGCCGTTCTCCTTAGGCCATGAGCGATACATCCCCGAAGTTCGAAGTCGATCAGACGAACGGCTGTCGAGATAATCGAGGGACAGACACACAGACGGACAGAGATTCCTCGCTTTATAGTTAGATAGTTAGATGTAAAAACATGATGTGGTAGATGTTAAACATTATGTTGTACTTGTTAAACATGATGTATTTATAACATGTGAAACATGATGTAGTTCATGTAAAACATGATGTATTTATTACATTCAAAAACATGATGTAGCACATGTAAAACATGATGTATTTATTACATGTAAAAACATGATGTACATGTGAAACATGATGTAGTACATGTAAAACATGATGTAGTACATGTAAAACATGATGTATTTATAACGTGTAAAAACATGATGTAATACATCTAAAACATGAAGTATTCATCACATGTAAAAACATGATGTGGTACATCTAAAACATGAAGTATTCATCACATGTAAAAACATGATGTGGTACATCTAAAACATGAAGTATTCATCACATGTAAAAACATGATGTGGTACATCTAAAACATGATGTAGTTCATCTCAAAACATGTCAATACGTAGTCTTCTTCCCCCCTCAGCTACCACTGTCATCTGTACCCCCACCCGGAGAATGATGAGGAGAGGGCGGACGTGATGGACAGCCTTAGGACACGCATCCAAGATCTCAACAATGTAAGACTTCCACAAAACAAAAGGGGCTGAAGGGATCTGGGTTTCAATCCCCAATGTATTTTTATGTTTCCCTGAGCCTGGCAATACTAGTCAATACTATGTCATATTATAGATTCCGAATAAAAAGGTTAAATACTATGTCATAATAAAAAGGGTAAAGTCTAGTAAATAATATAGATACTTAATAAACCGTCGTGTGCAGGTGCTGCATCGCACCGAGGACTACTTGAGGCAGGTTCTGCAGAAGTCCTCGGAGTCTGCCTTCTCCTGGGTGGTGCAGGTGAAGAAGATGAAGGCTATCTACCACATCCTCAACCTGTGCAGCTTCGACGTCACCAACAAGTGTCTGATCGCAGAGGTGTGGTGTCCCGTCAGTGACCTGGCCAACCTGCGGGGGGCGCTAGAGGAAGGCTCGGTGAGTGGAAAGCGTTCAATGACACTCACTCACACCCCATTTCACCAGATGATGTGAAATTGATGTTGCATTTTTTTTGTGTGTGTGTGTGTTTCTAGAGGAAAGGGGAGGCCACGGTGCCGTCGTTTGTCAACCGCATCCCGAGTAACGACACGCCCCCTACGATGCTCAGGACCAATAAATTCACCTGTGGTTTCCAGAGCATCGTGGAGGCCTACGGCGTGGGGGACTACAGAGAGGCCAGCCCAGGTAAACACACACACAGGTGTCTCTAGAAGGTCGTGACATGAATTCATTATCTTTTATTATCTGTATTTATGTTATTAAACGACCTGCTGTTGTCCGATATAGAATCAGCTATCTATAACCGGCCTGTGCTTGTAGATAGACTATGGTGTCACTGTGTACATTATTTACAGATAGATTATAATTTATCAATAGATTATGTCAGTGTGTACATAACTAATATATATATATATTATGGTGTGACTGCCCTACATAACTCTGTTCTCAGTGATGACCACACATACTTGATATGTAAACACATTTGATTGACACTTTCTGCATTGTTATCTATCCCGCTCTCTTGTCATAATCTTTCTTTTTTTAATCATCACGCTTCTTAAATATTAATCACAGAGCGCAGGAAGTAAAACTAGCTGAAAGGGATTTAGATTATTCTTTGTCAACAGCCCCACAATTCTGACCAGTCTGCCTTGAGTTCAGACGAGCAGAGCAGAACGTGTATCCCTAATCCATGTCTTTGACTGGCAGCGCCGTACACGATCATCACCTTCCCCTTCCTGTTCGCGGTGATGTTTGGGGACCTTGGCCACGGGCTGGTCATGACCCTCTTCGCCCTGTGGATGGTGCTGACGGAGAAGAACCAGAAGAAGAAACGCTCTGATAATGAAGTAGGAACCCACCGGAGATCCCATTTACACAGAAGTTTTTCCCCATCGTGAGATTTATATCCTTATCTATTCATGAATAACACTCTTGACAGATCTGGAACACGTTCTTTGCGGGCCGCTACATCATTCTCCTGATGGGGATTTTCTCGGTGTACACCGGCCTCATCTACAACGACTGCTTCTCCAAGTCTCTCAACATCTTCGGCTCGGGCTGGAGCATCAAGGCTATGTTCACCAGCCATCAGTGGACGTGAGTGATGGACACACGAGGAGCACTCAATGAGAAATGTTATTCCGATGCCATCTCTGAATGTTTTACGACGTGTTGCAGGAACGAAAGCCTACAGTCCAACAGTCTGCTCACTCTGGATCCCAACATCAGCGGCGTGTTTATCGGGCCCTACCCGTTTGGCATTGACCCTGTGAGTCTGTCACCTCCTGCCTATCACGTTACGTTGACTTACTGTTACAAACTGTCTTTGATATATGTTTCTTCACAATATTTGACCAGATTTGGAACATGGCGGTGAATCGTTTGTCCTTCCTGAACTCCTACAAGATGAAGATGTCCGTCATAATCGGCGTTGTGCACATGACCTTTGGAGTGGTGCTCAGTGTTTTCAACCACTTGTGAGTGTGTAGACACTTATCTCCTCTATCTCTGGTGTCCGTCCTGTTGACACTTTTCTCCTCCATCTCGTGTGTCTCCTCTATCTCGTGTGTCCGTCCTGTAGACACTTATCTCCTCTCCTCTATCTCGTGTGTCCGTCCTTTAGACACTTATCTCCTCTATCTTGTGTATCGGTCCTATAGACACTTAACTCGTTTGTCTCCTCTATCTCTGGTGTCTGTCCTGTAGACACTTATCTCTATCTCGTGTGTCTACTCTATCTCTGGTGTCTGTCCTGTAGACAATTAACTTGTGTGCCTCCTCTATCTCTTGTCTGTCCTGTAGACACTTCCGGCAGCGCTACAACGTGTACCTGGTGTTCCTCCCTGAGCTGCTCTTCCTGCTGTGTCTCTTCGGCTACCTGGTGTTCATGATCCTCTACAAGTGGCTGGCCTTCGGGGCCCCGGACTCTCGCCTGGCTCCCAGCATCCTCATCCACTTCATCAACATGTTCCTCATGCAGGACGCCGACGTCAGCCCCCTCTACCCGGGACAGGTAGGCGTCGGTCGGTCAGTGTCCCCTGAGGACAGAATAGTGCTGTGGTGTGTTTGTCAACGGCGCTGTAGGTACGATTTTTAAGAGCTATAATTGAAGAAATACATAAACACAATAATAATAAAAAATAAAGAAATACAAGAGCCATGTGTCAGAAATTTGGGAAATGTGTTGTGAGAATATCTGTTTGGTCTCTGTATGAGATGATTTAGATTTAAGACCGCTCCCGGCTCGTTTCTGACCAATCAAGACATCGCTTCCCTGATTGGATCAAGGAATCCGTCTTTCCTGTCAATCACATTAACGCACACAGCGTTATCATCTCAATGGTAGAGAAACAGGAAGGGAGCAAAGAGGG
>OOFG01085976.1:0-10114 GCA_900323295.1 Molva molva
CAGCCACATACAATCACATTCACCGCGCCCCCGACAGACGTACCATAAAGATGTCCACGAACACAAATGAAGAACTCATTCCTAAAAAAGGCGGTGTTACTTCAGTTGTATGGAAGTGGTTCGGGTACAAGCGGTCAGACATAGAACAAACAACTGTTCTGTGTAAAGTTTGTAGAAAGTCGATCGCTGCAAAACATGGAACACAACCAACTTATTCCAGCACCTGCGACAGAGACATGCGGTGGAATGGCAGGAGTGTGTAGCACTAAGAGATGCAGATGCCAGCTCAAGCCACAAAGCGCCTGCAAAGAAGCTGGTAACCTTGGCAGCAGCATTTACAAGTCATTTCTTATGACAAGAAAGGGCCCCGGTGGCAGGCGATCACAGATGCGGTGTCGTATTACATCGCAAAAGATATGGTCCCCATCTATACCGTAGAAAAAAACGGGTTCATTAAGATGCTGCAAACGATGGACCCGAAATATCAGCTGCCCAGCCGCAAGCATTTCGTCGCAGTTGCGTTGCCCAATTGATATAACCAAACAAGAGCTAGAGTCGCAGAGCAGCTGCAAAACATAGCTTATTATTCCATCACTACTGACCTATGGTCCAGCCGAACCACACACCCATATTTGAGTCTGACCGTTCATTTTATTGACGGAGAATGGATCATGCGAGGCATGTGCAAAATGGGCAATTTTTTTCAATTTGATTTAAAACAAATCTTTGCACAATAATGACAGTCAAGAGGTGCTTGGCTTCTTGAACAACTGATCTGTTCACATAGGCCTAGACTACTTGGTAATCTCATTTATTATGTGTTAATAAAGAAAATATGTATTAAAAATTTTCCTTGGTCTTTTTAGTTTGTTTTGAGAAAAACAGAAAAAAAATCGAGGTTGAAATCGAAAATTGTCCATTAGTTTGAAAAATCGAGATTTTATTTTTAGGCCAAATCGCCCAGCCCTAGTGCCGCCAATGTTTGTCATCCAGCAGGAACTGCCTTCTTGTGACGCTGTTGTCACCACAGGGTAAAACACAACCAGCAAGGGAAAAACACACACTTGAAAGTGTGTGAGGCAGACTTTTCAATCTGTTTATGCATGCACCAGTTGGACCGGTATATATTTTTTT
Source organism: Molva molva (assembly GCA_900323295.1). Classification (NCBI taxonomy): domain Eukaryota; kingdom Metazoa; phylum Chordata; class Actinopteri; order Gadiformes; family Lotidae; genus Molva; species Molva molva. The sequence continues at coordinate 1,135 of OOFG01085976.1, forward strand.
CAGTGGTATTCATTAATTCAGGAGTTGTGGCCATGTTAGGAGCTACTGACAGTCTTTATTGTTGAACCCTTTACCCTGTATAGTAGGGATGATTGCACATTTTGTGCTCATCGGTCAGCGTCCCATAACATAAAGCATTATTAGCATAATGTGCCAGTTTCAGTGCAATAGACGTGTTAGGCCAGCTCTAGTGTTTAATGTAAACCCAACTGTTATTTTCTTTGTATTTGTATTTAGTCCCGCACTCCAGCATTGGTTTTTGAACATGTCAACAACACAGACTTCAAGGTGAGATCCAGTATTAGTTGTGGGTAGTTATGGTTGGTAGTATAAAACAAAGACATAAGTTATAATTAAGCAGCAATGTTGGGCTTGCTCAGTGTGTAGTGTATATTGTTATTTTATTATATATTATTACTGCTTAAAGAAATGACAAAGCTTATCCACTTGTTTTTTCACCAGCAACTGTATCAGACCTTGACCGACTATGACATCCGATTTTACATGTACGAGATCCTCAAGGTGAGACCTAAACACCTTCATTAGTCAATGATCAGATGAGCTCTGCAGCTGCTCACTTCTTGAATATTGGTCTTTCTAGACTGTCTGAGAAGGATCGCGGTCATACATCTTCAGTGACCTCTTCTGAATTACACTGAATTTCACTTTTTATTCGCACTTGCCTCCTCTGTGTAGGCCCTGGACTACTGCCACAGCATGGGAATAATGCACCGGGACGTTAAGCCTCACAACGTGATGATTGACCACGAACATCGCAAGGTGAGTCCCACACACAGGCTATGCTAGGAGTTGACCCATTATTTCACACAATTTATAAACTGGGCTGCACCCTAATAGTTGACCCGTCCTTCAGAGGGCCTGAGTCAAATTCTCTGTCAAACAATGAACTTTGACTGGGAAGTGCTGTAGCAGCGGGAGAAGCATCTGGAACATTGTAAAAACATCTGGTCGAGCTGTGCATGTTAAATTACTTAGTCTTGTTTTGCATGCAATTGATTGTTGTGATTGCATGCAACAGAATCCCAGTAAAAGAGCCACCTTGGTCATGAGAGCTTATCTTTGCTATGTACCAACTGTCTTCTAAAACCGGTTTGTTACGCCACAGCAGGGCAGAGGAGGTTCAAAGAAACCTGTGCATACGCTGTGCTTTACTTCAACCGACATATCCCTGAAGTCACTTGACCTGTTCATCACTAGGCCTATTTCTGAGTTTCTTTCTGAAAATAACATACCCAAAGTAAATAGAGTATATCTCCACAACTGCAAGGGCTATAATATGTAATCGTAGTACCAAAATAAAGATAACACCTGTGCGATTGTTGTGCAAGTGAAATAATCAATGTGGATACTACTTGGTTAGAGTGAATAAAGCTAGAACACAGCATAAGTGGAAGATTTTATTTCCACCTGAAATAAATCAAGTTTTAGAGTGAATACCACCTCGTGCATTATCCGTTGGTAGCCCTATAGTACTATAGGGCCATAGAACAACATCTGATGAGTACCTGGGTCAATATTTTGATGTCAATAAAGTGAAGTAGAGCAAAGAGAGAGGTTTTAGTAGAGGTAGGTTTAGGAGTAATCTCCAAATAAAAGCATAAATCCAATGCAAAATTGACTATCAACTTGATGAGACACAAACAGGTGGATATCTTGAACCCATTGTACAATTTTGACATTTGACCCCTCTATTGAAAGGTCACGGCGAATAGAATTAAATGACATCAAGCCAAACGATCGCAATTGCACCATACGGCCATTAGATGGCCGGTGAACATGTGTTCAGATCTACTCTCTTCTCTCTGACAGCGAGTTAACACACACACAGCGCTACAGTGCCACATAGCCACGCCTCCTCTCACTCACACACAGCGCTACAGTGCCACATAGCCACGCCTCCTCTCACTCACACACAGCGCTACAGGGGCCACATAGCCACGCCTCCTCTCACTCACACACAGCGCTACAGTGCCACATAGCCACGCCTCCCCTCACTCACTCAGCGCTACAAGGCCCACATAGCCACGCCTCCCCTCACTCACACACAGCGCTACAGGGGCCACATAGCCACGCCTCCTCTCACTCACTCAGCGCTACAGGGCCACATAGCCACGCCTCCTCTCACTCACACACAGCGCTACAGGGGCCACATAGCCACGCCTCCTCTCACTCACACACAGCGCTACAGGGGCCACATAGCCACGCCTCCTCTCACTCACTCAGCGCTACAGGGCCACATAGCCACGCCTCCCCTCACTCACTCAGTGCTACAAGGCCCACATAGCCACGCCTCCTCTCACTCACACACAGCGCTACAGGGCCACATAGCCACGCCTCCTCTCACTCACTCAGCGCTACAGGGCCACATAGCCACGCCTCCTCTCACTCACTCAGCGCTACAGGGCCACATAGCCACGCCTCCTCTCACTCACTCGCAGTGCGGTCTCTCGCAGTAATTCGGCACTAGTCTCATCGCTCTGTGTGTGATGGTCTTAGCTTAAAGTTAGCCAACACTCTTGATGTCAAGTGCAGCGCCTCCGCGACCAGTTTTGGTAGAGAGAGAAAACAGCAGGAGTGCTGTTTGGAAGTACTTTGGCTTTGAGGCAAATTAGCAAGGAAAGTCAAAAGACACATGTCAACCCATATGCAAGCGAAGCCTCTGAAGGACCGAAATGCACCCCTAGAAAGATTAAATTCTCAACTTTTAGTCTATTATAATCATTGTTAGCTAAACAACAGACAATTCCAACCCAAAGCAAAATAAGAAGCATGCACAGCAATCCAAACCATAGTCCAAACCATATCACTCTGTGACTAAAACTCGCAAATTACAAATCAAGAACAAACTTAACTTTTTCTTTTTACAACCAGAAATGATGTCTTACCTTTGTTGTTTTTGTCCTCAAAGTTGTGTTTGACCGCATAAAACCACCATAAATAGATAATCCAGTGTCTGGGCCCAATTTTGCAACTAAACATGGTGTTTATAATCAATGGCTAAGAGAGGGTTTCTGAGGAAATAGGTAAATTGCCTTCAATCAGAACAGATGTCCTTCATCGCCATCTGGTGGCCATATGGTGCAATTGTTTGGCTTGGTGTCATTCAATTATATTTGCCCTGACCTTTCAATAGAGGGGTCAAGTGTCAAAATTGTACAATGGGTTCTCAAGATATCTACCTGTTTGTCTCTTAAAGGTTGTATTGTAAATTGTGTATTGCATTTATTGATTTATTGAGATTTCGATATAAATACACAATATAAATTAGCACAATATAAATACACCTTTTGTGATGTTTCATTTTGACAACAGGTGTTCCCAGACTGCCAGAAGGCTCTGGAGAGCTGCTCCTCCCTGGGCCTGACTCTGGGCGTGGTCTCCAACTTTGACCGGCGCCTGGAGGGAATCCTCAAAGCCTGCGGCCTGCTGCCTCACTTCAGCTTCCTGGTGACATCAGAGGAAGCAGGCGTGGCCAAGCCTGACCCGGCCATTTTTGAGCAAGCGCTTCAGAAATGCGGCATAGCGGCGTCCAACACGGCTCACATTGGGGACCACTATCTGATGGACTATCTGAGCTCCCGTTCTCTGGGTATCCACGGGTACCTCTTAGATCGACAGAACAAGTATACTAACTCTGACATTCCCTCGGAGCATCGGATCGGCTCACTGGAGGAGTTACCTCTGCGTCTGCAGCACTTCATGGACTAAACACCAGGGCTTCCAACACTAAATCCACTAGATCCAGCTGTGGGTTGAGTTCTCAATTCCCCCTTATATGCACCCTAATGCTAACCTTAACAGATGTATCTGGTTCTTAGGGTGTAATGCTTTAAAAACACACTATCACAGATTTATATGTAATTTTTTTGGGGGGGAATTCATTATTACTGGAAGCTGTGTAACAGTGGAGAATCCTGCATTTTAGCAATCCAAATATATTCACATATAAAGCACCTTAGCAATACTGTATAACAATATAAATCATATGTATATGCAATAATCTGAATAAAAATCATTTATATTCAGTCTTAACTTTTCTTCATTTGAATTTAGATTATATCGGTTAGGGACGATTGTTTATCTATTGGACACAACTTGGACAACAGTAAACGGTAATGTTAAAGCACCACTTTTTAATTGTGCGAAAATGTTGAACCTTTGCGGAAGCAACAATCTTGAATTTAGTCACCTAAATATTACACAAAGTTGATCATTAACATACTTCTTTCAGCCTTTTGGATTGCATTTCATAATCGAGGGGATTAGAGGGCTGTGATTCTTGGGTTGTCGTGCAGTATTCTATCTAAAGATCAGCGGCCTCTGTCTTGATTGGCTGCCTGAGGGTGACCTGTTCCTGGAAAACACTGATGTTATACTCTGAGAATACAGGAAAATAGTTAAGTTACAACAAAAGCCGCATCACTAATCCAGGGCAAAAAAACACAATTCAGGGCAAAGTAAAAAAACAACCATATAACTATGTACAGAGTGTGCGGATGACGCTTCTGCTCCATTATGGCAATCGTGTATTTGTTCCAGTTAAAAATGAGATTACACCCTCATGTTTGACATTTCATCAGCCCTACTGCCCTAATAAATAGTTTTAATCGAAAACCACATCGTACAAGTCTAGATAGTGGGAACAATTGTAACATTTAATACGTTTTGCTGACTATAAAAACAATAATGCATTTTCTTCTCTGAAAAGAGGGTTAGAATAATGTATATTCTTCTCTGAAAAGAAGATGGCAACGATTTTTTGTGCCGTTAACTGCGCTAATCCCAAAAGGCAGGGATATAAATGTTTTTACATACCATGGGGTTCATTCCCTTTCATAAAAAAGACTGGTATGGATCTAAGACATACGTTTTTAAAAGGGCGGATTTTAGTCGTAATATTAGGATTGTACGCACGTAGATTTTCTTTAGTTGATAAACCAGGCTTTTCTATCAGGCACGTGTAGGCTATAATATCCTATAACATACAAAAGTTGGCTATTTTGACATATGCTATCCAATATCCATTCATTTTTAGGAATAACAAGGATCTGGTAATGTTTCTCCATTAGTGTGAATTGTTTTTTCCCGTAATCGGTGAATGATGCTTCCAATTTATGAGACGCCACCCGTCAAATCCTGCCACATACCATCCCCTCCCACTAGGATTATTATCGTTAATTTAAAGATTTAGCGATCATTTTCACGATTATTAAAATCATTAAAAAAAAGTTGAACGATAAGTTGACTGTTTAAAAGTCACATGCAGGTTCAATAATGAACAACTGAACCACGAAAGCCAAGTTCATAAATCCTAACGTTTGTAGTAACTCTAACTAAAGCAAGCCTTCTAACCTTTCTTGGAATTACAAGAGAGCCAATTCTGTCATTTATTTATGCAGTCAAATTATGTCTTCGAGTCAGTGACATTAAAATGACACTACAAACAAACAATAGCTATGTTGCATTAATATCCAAAAGAAAGAAACACATGCGCCTCTGGAAATAGCAATTTCTCATTACATCATCAGGATAAATCAGACAAAATGCAGTACAATGCCGTTTATGTATGGATTACACTGCTGTAGTCGCTAATGTGACCGCAGTAGTTTATGGCAACAAAACGGTTAATTGCCCCTGGCTGCGCGCGCAGCCAACCATTCTTGTAAACGGTAAACCCTACTATAGAAGTCCGTTGTGCAAAGCACCGGAAAAGGTGCCAATACCAAAACAAACTGCAACTGAACTGAATAGGAGCTCTATCCATGTACATAATCTGAGATGTTCTAAATAGTTGTTGCACAACAACATACCGTTGGCTAGTCCATTTCATGAAGAAACAGACTTCATTGTGGACTTCAACAGGCTGCCATCACATTCATGGAAATTAATCAGACACGTCATTTTAGATAAGCATCCAGAGAAAGTAAAGTTGATGTGGATGAAGGTGCAGACAATGACTAGAACAACCTATGACAAAGGTTCAAATTACATTACCATGTGATGTTATTTGATCGAGGAGAATAATATTGACAGCAACTGGAATACCTTTAATACTCTTATGTAAAACTCATCTGGTCAGAAACAGATACTGGGAATGTTGGGCTCAGAATTAGTAGAAGACTAAAGAAAATCTGTGCTACCAGGCAAACTAACCCGTCTCCCAGAGAAAAGAGCCTGAAACTGTTCCGAAACTGGACAGTCAGCTGAATTGAATCATCCAGTAATAGTAAACCATCGCTCTGTTTCCAGTGCTCTCCTTCCCATGCCTAAGCCTATTGTGCATCTTCAGAGAGCCACACAGAAGAGCTGCTTATTTCAAAGCTGCTTTAGTAGCTCAGCCAGGAGCGCTCTAAAAGGGCTCCACAGCAATCCAATTGCAAACATAATAGGATTGGGGAAACAAAAGCCAGCCTCATTTTGGAGACCGTGAAAGGAAGAGCAGAAGAGATACAGTAGATAATGGAGAAGAACATCAACACAACCCTAGCGAGGGAGCCATGGGAAATGGACCGACCGGGATGTCAAAATCTTAAAACAAGTTTTCACATGAACAGGAGCAAATCATGTGAAGACGCCAATAGACAAGAAAAATAAAAAGGTAACCGTGACAGGAAGCACACAAACTGGCCCAATTGAACTAACTAAGAGAAAAAGAGTTCAGTGAAATTATGGATACCTTTCCTTCCACACTGGAGCCTAAAGCCCTCCAGTGTGAGGCTCTTTGTTGGGTTTTGCCCCAGGTTCAGGCATCTCTTCTGTGTCTGGAATAGAATCAGTGGATGGGAAAAATGGAGGCTCAACCTCATATGAGAAATATGAGAAACTGAAAAAAGTGCAAAACACATAATGATGAGTTCAAAGGAAGTGGGTGAAGCTAATGTGTAGATAAGAAAATAAATACCAAGAACACTTGTTTGCAAATTGAAATATTCATTGAAAAGCGAATTTCATGGAGTACAGGTCTGACAAACTGAAGAATGCATCTGGCAATTTAAAAGGATTGAAAGAAGCATTACATCATACAGAATGCATTATACCATTATAACGATTGCGACAAACTGTAAACATGAAAACGTAATTTGTTAAGTGCAACATTCCTCTTGGACAGTACTTTGGAGCATGGAAATTATAGCAGAAGGTAAGAAGGAGCCATATGTTGACCATTGTTGCACAATTTCTTACTTATGCTCCCAAATATTTCCCAAAATATACTCTTGAGATTTAAATTCATCCATATTTATTTTCCTTCACTCGTTGTTTCAACATTTCTGACAAGGCTTGATTTGTTTCTTTGACATCAACTGTTTTCAAAAAAGAAACGTTGAAACCAAAGGCAATCTGAGGAAACTCAATGAAGATACCCCTTAGACTAAAAGCATGAAGTGTATGCCGAATTATGGCAGGTGTCTACCGTAATAATCTGTTAATGTTTTATAAAACGATTAAAACATTAGCAGTGACTAAAGTGTAAGTATGCATAAGTGACTATGTACAAGTAGTATAAACAGTGATATAAATGTGTCTCTTCCCTTAAGTGCTTGTTCATAGTAAGAATTAAGTGTACCATGCATCTTTCATACCGGTTTTAAGAAGGGGTGAGCTAGCTTGCAGTCTATGGTTTTCTGTTGCCACATCGATAGCTTGGGGATCACAATCCCCCTAATATATATATACACATACACACACGTTTTTAAGTAGAGTAAAGGAATAAAAAAAATATGAATGACATTATAGCCTGATTTAGTAGTCGGAAATATGAATCACTTATTTCTGTTCCCTAAAATTCCTGCTCCGCTCCAACATACCTTTGAAAACTTTTACATTTCCTTTTTTTTCCCACCAACATAGCATTCTCTATAAACAGATGTTAAATTGAGAAGCCTATTTGTTATTGACTCTTGATCCGTTATGATTACAAGTTTACAAGTCATTTCGAGACAGTCACCCATTTTGTCAAGTGAAGTGAGTTCGAATCCCTTGCTCAAAAAACAGATACATCTATTTTCAAGCATTGGTTTCCCCCAGCATAACTTAATGCATCTGAATTAGTGCTTGATGAAACATCTGATGTAAATTATGTGCATGCAATTTTAAAAAGACAAGAATGGGGCGGTCCTCTGACTTGAGAAATCAAAACAGACGTGTCTGCAGTCCAAGATAAATGACTATCGGTCCGTGTAGACAATCCTTGATTCCTACACAAATTACAAAATAACACGCAGGTGTGCCTATAGTATCCAACAGCTGCTCGCGTTCCTCTCGTCATCGACAAGAGTCTACATTAGCCTTTGCTAATGTCCATTTCCATTAAAGTACAGGGAGACAAGTTCTTCCTTGATTATCGCAGTTCAAACGTACAAAACACAAAAACAAAGATAACAATCACTGGAAATGATTTTCAACTTCATGAGGAGGATGCCGAGTGGTTTAGGGAACACTGGACCAGTAAGGGGAATAAATAACCTAGAACCCCATGCTCTGATCCACATCCTCTTCTCACACAACTGTAGAGAAAGAAGGAAAATATATCACAGCTTTTACAGCTTTTTGCCATTTAGTCAATTTAGAAAAAGTAAAACTTGAGTAAAAGCAATGTAAATTAGCATGTGTCGGGAGCCAAATCTAAAAATGTCCAGTACCACTTTCAGAAGGACGAAACGATGGACCGCCCTTCAGCATGTTGTTAAGAGCACGTCTCCGTCTCTCATAGTCCCGCCTCCACCAACAGCTGAGAACACAAACTTATTACACAGGAACAACAACAACAACAAAAATAATAAAAGCCGGACAGAATTTCATATTGCTCTATCTGGTAGAAAAATCTGACATTTAATTTATGAGTAGTATTGCCTTGAACCATAATGGGCTGATCACACCGAATTTATTACTATTCTTTTTTAAATCTAACCAAAAAAAACCTTTTTTGTGATGTGCCTCACATTTTTCAGATGTTTTTTCA
>OOFG01085980.1:0-11838 GCA_900323295.1 Molva molva
ATATATTTATATAGTTTATATATTTAGGTATATTAAAGTGTTGTTGTTCCTCCAAGACAATCAGAAGCCATGGTTTCTATATTGCATTAGTGATCATTGGAAAAAGCTAAACATAGCTTTTTATAAAAAGATATGTTTTGAAATAGACCATCAAGCAGGTAAGTATATTTGTTCAATCATTCTTTGATTAATTCCAATTCTTAGCGATGTTTTTTTTTTACTTATCACCCTGCTTCGTGTCATACACATTTCAACACGTTTTGCAATTTCTGAAATAAAAATAATCTGACAACTTGTGATGATTATGTGTGATCTTATTGTAGTTGTTTCACTTATTTGGTGTGCATTCAAAAGCTAAACCATCGATTAAAATCACGATGGGATGTACAATGGAACCGAATGTCTCTTTTCAGAATGCCTGTGAGCTATTCAATTGGTATCACTTACACAGCATAGTGTCTCTGCAACAATTAGCCTAATAGCTTTTGTCTGTGTATGGAGGGAGAGAGATTCAGCCCATCAATAAGCAACACAATGCAATTACATTCCCCAGCGCATCTGTCTAGCTGTGGAACCGGTAGCTTAGTTCACGGTGAACTGTACCACATTGTTTTGGCAAGCACTCCTGATTTAATTGTACTTTTTATTGTCAATGGAAGTTAGAAGCATGGGGGTATTATAACTTTCCCATTAATATGCAAATTAATTTGCATTTTGTTTGCTTAAATTCTAATCAAACGGGCATTAATAGGTGAGCCTGATAAGTGCATAAGACACTTGGATGTTGATGAATTGCATTGTAGTGTAAAGCAGATTATAGTATCACCATTATGATGTATTAGTGTGACAATGTGACAATGGGCCTTCTCTTCCCCCTGATAGTAATGGATATTAATGCTGAATACTTATATGTAGCCCTATTCTGTATAGGCATGCTTTCCGCACCTGCAAAGTAGTAACACACATGAAAAATGAAACTGAAAAACTTTGAGCAGGAAGTGAAAATTATGTTATAAGCATTGATTTGCATGCAATGCCCCTAATAATTCACTACAGTTAGTGATTAATAAAGCTGCAGAGCCCAGTTATTTTCATAAACGCAGAAGGGGTCAGCCAATACAGGGTTAATATTAAACTGAGCTGGCTAAACTCACACTTACTCATATACCTAATCACACATCACTACACACAATAGTGTATAGCGATGTGTGCTTATCTGTAGTGCAAATGTAGAGTTCTGTCAAATATTTCTCAACGTTTACACTTTACCATTGTACAAACAGAGACACAATCCTATCTTGAGAGAGATATGTCCAGATAAATAATAAGGTCTGATGTGTTGCATTGAATTCAAGCACAACTCAGCCTCAGGGCATATAAGGACAGGAGCAGAGAATAGAAATAAAATGTGCACCTAATTGTAGATAGATCATTTACCAAAATGATAATGTATAAAACGTTGATGACAGCTAGTCCCTCATCATATCATAATAGATTTATCTATCGCATATTGTGCTTTTCTTTAAACTCTTTGAACCGTTATATCATGCATTACCTTTAATACTAAAGTGCAACGCTTTTCTCCCGAGTACACGATAGTGACATGGTCACCAGCGATGGGCTCGTCAAGACAAATGAAAGGCAAACGCGAGCTGCTGGGTAGGGTTCAATATTTATTATGTCCACTAGAGGGACACAAAGGACGGGATATGAGAAATCATACACTGGTCTTGATTTTTTTTAGATTTTCATAGCTGCACATCAATCCAATGTTAGCGATGTTAAATTAACCAGAGCTGTACATATTTTTTACAAAAAAAGAAAACAAATATTTCAAATGACCATACAAAATCGACCATGCAAATCAATATACATATCAAAATATAAGCCTATTACATACAACATTGATCAACCGTATGCACAAACATAGCACCGATAATCGATTCCAGTGGTCGTACTCCCTAATTCACAAACCTGAGGTCAAGAGGTAAGGGGATATTTTAGTAAACATTTACAAGAAACCTTCATAGTATGGGAGTATCTATAACAATCACGGCACCTGTCCAAACATTATGTATTGTCAATAAAACCTTACCTATAAATGATTCCACGAAATTTCCACTAAGATCATGAAATATAAGAGAAAGGCCTGAAATTTAAAAGACATAGTTGTGTAATGAAATACATTGATTCATATGAAGGACAAGGACGGTCTTCAGTTACAACAATTCTAGATAATTCATTACAAAACTACTAAGTGCTTAGCTGTGGGTTTGGAAATTGTATGGACAAGAGAAGAATGTATATTCACATCAACATCAATTTAGCCTCCCCATCTAAATCTATTAGAATGGAACAATGCATCCAACACTGTCAGATAGCCGTCTGCTGAAGCACAATGCAATTCAATAACCAACGATCCACGGCTACAATCATGCAGACATGGTGTTTTCCAAATCCTGCTACAAGACCATAAAAAACAAATGGGTTTGGGTTTTCAGCAGGGCAGACCCACAGTCACACTCTATTTAGAAAGTAATTTTCCGAGACATTAGGCATCAGAGTATTATAAAGTAATATGTGGCTACCCTGTATGGATATTACAATAATAGATCTAGTTGAACCGGCCATTAACAGTGCGTTCTTATGGTATGACCCGAATGTTGATTGATCTGTCTTATTCAGTTCGTTTTGTACCATGACTGGGCGTTCCAACATTTGCAAAAGATGACAATCAGCCTGAAGATCCAAAAGATGAAAGAGTCCGAGAAGATAACAAATCTGAAAGATCCTCTTCCATCTCTAGTTCCCGACCAAAGTCTTCACTGGGTTGGTATAAAAAGGCTTTGATTAAGTAGTACTTGATAAGTTTTAGTATTGGTGGTACTAGTAGGAGTAAAAGAAGCAGTAGGAGTGTTATTAGTGTTAAATACATTTAATGAAAAGTGTGGCCTTATTAAAAGGACAGCAGACTGACTATCAAAAAGTTCTACCACAACGATAAATCAAACATGAAGGAAACATGAATTCAGTGGAAAGCTTCTCTTATATAAAATATTTACAACATTTCCCCGTTTTCTTTTGAACCTGAATCAGAGAGTGGTAGTAATTCACCCTTCATATAGACTCCATCCAGAAGGGGGAGCTACTGTCTGATGTCTGCAGGCCGGAGCTGCCTCTCTCCCTCTGCCAGGAAGATCTGCATGGCCCGGTAGAGCAGGTGCACACCAAGGTCCCGCCTCTTCCTAGCCTGCCACGTAGAGACCACGCCGTAGTAGTCCCCTCGCTTCTGATTGGTCAGCATCTTCAGCCCTGTAAGGTCATTGGAGGAGACTTTGGCTAGTTAGCTATAGCGGGTCATAGTTGGTACAGCTATGGCTAAAATAATACATGACACACTCAAATGATGCTTTATATTTTTGTCATTATGATGTTACTACTACTATCAAATTGGGTTGGCTTAGCTAGCGTTGATAGATAGCATCGCTTCAAATTATTTTACAGGTGAGAACAAGTGCTATATAATGGAGTAATGTGGACGGTAGGGGTGTGGCTAGGGTGTTCGACCCCCAGCCAAAGGTGCTGGGTTCCATCCCCAAGGTCCACCACGGAACAAAATGCCTGACACCAAGCGGTCTCCTAGATAACATGCATCTCCCTTAACTTGAAGTGGCTTTGAATACAAGCGCCTTCTAAATGAATGAATAGAATATAGTAAAACGCCACGTCTTCATGAAGCATCTCAGTCCAGGCGTGCACTGACCGATGGCGTCGACCATGCAGGCCTCGCGGGTGAAGGCCTCCACGGGGATGACGTTCTGGAAGCAGTGGAGCGAGATGACCCCCTGACCGCCGTTCCACACCTGCAGAATATGCTGCACCTTGGAGCACAGTTTCTGAAGGAGAGGACCGGAACGTTGTTTAGCACGAGAATATTATTACATGATTATTAGTATGCAATGATAATTATGTACATTATTTATTTTTTAACATTATTGCAGACCTATAAACACCCACAGGGAAAACCACATAATTAAAGCTGTAGTTGGTTGGGTTTATTTTATATTAAATTTAAGTATTCACAGAAATATTGACAGCCAATGACACCAATGCAATGGAAAAGTGGTTTGTCACGTGACCTTCTGCTTACATACACTGACATTGAAAGGACTTTGTCATATGGAGTAAAACATATGGAGTAAATGACCGTATTGGATCGTTGGTACCTTGGACGTCTTGTCTCCCTTGAAGTACTCCAGGGCCTCGTACAGATGGCTGTAGGGCCGCGAGCGTTTGCCCTTCCCCACGTAGAAGACGGCGTGCACGAACGTCTGGAAGCACTCGTGGGGCGACATGGTGCGGCTACGGTAGGGGAGGTTCTTCGTCACCCTGAGAGGACGCCGAGAACGTTTGCATACGTTGGAGAACATTGGAGTGACATGTTCAATGGTTCCACACAAAAGAGAGATGCGCCACCTTTTGGTTTGTGCGTTTTATAGTAATCTGTCCATTCTTGATTACCTCAACTGTTGCTAGTAATTATCCTTCATTCAGCAGCTTTTGTGTTAGAAATGTTGTTTGTGGATGCCTATGAGTAGACTTGAAATTGAAGTTCCAACACAAATACATTTTTGGGAACTTTTTGCTGGGAGTCAGTCAAACCCCCTTACAACGAGTCTATCCCTCATTTTTTATATTATACCTCATACTATTTGTATTCGTATAAGATAAATTATCCTAAACAATTTTGCTAATATTAAATACATAAATGAGGTCACTATTGTTGTGTATTTAAACAGCCTGTGTCAGGCCAATCACAACCGTTTATCTAATATGGGGCGGGTTTAATACGATGACTGTACAGGGGAGCGCCCTATGGGAGCACCGTTGAGGCATTTTCATAAACAACCAAGATGGCTGCTGCTGATGTATTTCATTGATGATTGGTTTTAGGTCTATCCAATTGCCTCCAGAGGCATTTTGCGCATCTGCATCAGTTGATAACGCCCCTTGGAAATCAAAAATGAACTCAGAGGTTCAGGACTAATACGCATTTGTGAATTGGTCTCGCGATGTCAAACAACATTACAAAAAATACAGAATTGAAGATAAAATAGGGAAAACATGTCTCAGTTTTTTCTTTCCAAACGGAGACCAACAGAAGCACAGCCGGTATCTGACCTGGGGTCCAGCAGCAGGTAATTGAAGCTGGACTTGATGACCCCCTCCCTCCACTTCTTGTTCTGGTCTGGCTGGTCAAACTGCTGGCAGAGCTCCATCTCGGCTGCGTGGCATTCGGGGAGGTCAAAGGTCCTCAGGGCCCTGCTGAGCTCCGGACTGTAACCGGAGTCTGAGCCAGAACATAAGACAAAGCAAAGAAGCAGGGGTATTACTCATTGTTGTAATGCTGAGGGACACTAGCTGGGTATATGCAATTGTATTTGGATAGCCTTGATGCGTTCCAGAATCACTGGGCATAAAACTTTCATTCATAAACATTATATTCCAGTTACAAAGAAAACAAAGGAATGCAATGTGTGACTGGTCTCCTGTCTCCGATGGTAATATAGAGGGTATAAATTTGCTTTGATATCAATAATGTAACATTTTACTTAGCCTTTATTTAATGTTCTTTTACTATTTGATAATTGTTAAATCTAACCTAAACCAACTCACTATAATAATACAACTATTTGTATATCACCTTTAAAAACAAAGTTTGCACAAAACAATTGCTTGGAAATTGATCAAATCAACTATCTTAGCCTAATCCATGTTAAAAAAAGAAAGAATATACTTGTATAACTTTACCTGTGTGCGCCTGGTCCGTCTGCTTGTGCTGCTGCTGAGGAGCCTGTGTGTTTGATTCCAGGACGAGACGACACAGTCTCCGCATGTACACAGGCCGGGTCCGTGTGCTAATCGGACCCGGGCTCTCCCCCAGCTCCAGCAGCCTGCGTCTCAACTCCTTGTCCGTTATCCCCATGGTCTCTGGCAACACGCTGCAACCCTTCACCTCCTGCTCCCTCTTCTTCTTCTCCTCCTCTTCCATCTTCTCCTCTTTCTTCTTCTTCTTCTGCAGCTGCACCGCCTCCTCAGCCCTCTTCCGTGGCCCTTGGTTCTCCTTGCCCCCCTTGGTCCCCATCACGTCGGCCCTGAGGGACCGCCAGTCATACAGTACTGTTTCGTCGCCCGTGGGCTCACCGCCGCTGGTGCTCACGCTGGTGCTGCTGAGGGAGGTGTTGGCCATGGGGGGGATGTGGGTCTCGATCAGCTCGTGGCCCTGCTCCGTGTCCGTGTAGAGGTACTCCACAGGCTCCTCCAAGTCCAGGGCAGCGGGCCGCCCACCAGGCGTGCAGGACTGTGGGTTGTTGTGTGGGGCCAGGTGGCTCTGGGATCGGCGGAGGCCCAGCGACAGCCTGCTCATGCTGAACCTGGGGGTGCACCCGGTGGTGCCCGGGGTACAGGGGGTCTCGGAGGAGTCCTCCCTGGCCCTCCTTGGGGTGAAGTAGCACGAGCTGGACGACAACGCTGACGAAGAGGAGGAGGAGCTGGGTCCGGCATCAGTGTCGCTACCCTCCGTGATCCAGGAGACCTCTTTGTTCGTCAGGACTTCCAGTTGCTCTGTTCCGGCTGCAGCCGCTGCATCTTTTGGTTTCTTCTGCGGATTCAACGTGTCTGAGCTCGTCCGGTCGTCGGTCAGAAACTCCCCCTCATCTTCTATCATGTCATGACCCACCAGCTCCGGTGCAAGATCTTGGAGGTGCTCCTCACAGGGAAGGGTTGGCGAGTCCGGCTTCCTCTCCAGAATGAGGGTGTCGGGCAAACTCGGCGACGGTGGGCCGGCTGCAGCCCCCGCCCGGGGAAGGATGAAGGTGTCTGCCTGGCTATCGCTAACACCCGAGCTGGACCGCGACTCCGGGTGGTCTGAGGCTAAGGAGCTCCCCGAGAGATCTCTGCTGCCATCCCCGGTCCACCTTGGTGGCATGTAGCCACGCATGTGAGGGCTGTTGTAAAACACGTCGTCACTGCTCTGAGACCTGGGCGTCTTGCGGCAGGTTCTGACCGGCGTGGGCAGCGTCTGCTCGAAGAGAGACGTGTCGGAGAAGAGGCTCTCCGTGGTTCGGCTGGTTCTCATGGAGCAGCGGCTCAGCCTCGACCGGGTCCGTCCCGTCACAAACGGACTCGGGGTGAAGGGAAGGTCGGGGTCTTCCTGCGAACCCCCAGCCCGACTGCGGCGGGCTTGGGTGGTGGCTTCACCGCCAACATCATCAGCATCGTCATCCTCATTTGCAGTATTACCCACCTTTTCCAAAAGGTCACCACAAGGTTCAGGTTCAGAGTCGGTTGCAGGCGATTGGTCAGACAGGGTGAGTTTACCCACCTGGGCTGATACGTCCTCCAATCTATCCGGCTTTGATTCTGCCTCCTGTTCACTTTGTTGGGCTACGATTTGAACATCTTGACTTCTCAAAGCATAATCTGTAGTATGATGAGCTTCAGGTTTTAGCGTTCCCTCCCTCGCTTCCTCCTCAGAGGAAGAGGAACGGCTGGCTGGGACGAGGCCTCCGTGGGCCGTAGTGTAATGAGCGGTTGTGTAATGGTCGCTGTCACAGCTGCTGTAGTGACTCCCACTGCTGCTGCTGCCTCCGACACTGCCGGGGGGCTGTTCCGGCACCCGGGTCTGACGTCCGACCTCCTCCTCCTCCTCCTCCTCCTCATCGTCTGTCTCTTCGCCCCCTTCCAAATGGAAGTTACTAATCACAGTTTTCTCCATGTCAACCTCTGTGTTTCTGCTGCAGTCCCAGTCAAACACGTGCACGTGGTCGGGTGATGTCACGTCAATGCCCTGCCGGTGCAAGACAGTCACCAAGCGTTCAGAGTTCAAAAAGTCCAAGTCCTGGGAGGAATCAAAGGGCACGGTGTCGACCGGGGGCTCGGGGGAGTCCGGGCTGAAAACGGGAAAATACTCGTCCACCTCGCGGAAGCTGACACTCTTGCGGCTAGCTCGCCCGGAGGGGCCGGAGACGGTGGCTGTTGGAGCGTCTCTGTTGAGTACTGAAAGTCTGCACCCAAGACCCGGAGGGTGTGAACTCACCCTTTGGACCGGAGCCTCAACATTATTATCCGCCACCGGACCGTTGGGAAGAACCGGTCCCGCCATGGACATGCGAGTGCTAGATAGAAGCGACGGGCCCTCCGATGGGTTTGGCGCCCATGTGATGTCCCCTAATGAAACGTCCTCTTGGAGGACCGGCCTGGCAGAGGCACAGCCTACCGTGGACATGCGGGTGCTGGACAGAAAGGAGGGTCCTTCCCCGCACACCCAGTCTTTGTTTTTGTTCCAGTCTCGGCCCAGACCACCACCAGGGGGGTTCATGTCCACATGCCCGCTCAAGGGCCCCCCTCTCCACCAGGGATTAGGGCAGTTTGACACGTGACGATCAAACAGCGCAGAGTGCCTCGTGCTGCTCAATGGGTCTTCGCCACAGTCGCTGATCATGGATGACCGAGAGCTGAGGCTGCTGTCCGAGTCAGGGTAGCTAGATACGTCCGTCTGGTCTGAATATATAGCTGTGGAAAATGAAGTATGGATAAGATTTAGAAATTCTGAAACAACAATGTTCCTGTTAGGGGCTATCCTAAAAATGGTCGACTTTTAGTGTTTCCATTGAAAAAGTCAGACTGCTCATTTCTCCCTGATGAGAAATGACCCCCAGTCAAAACCAAAAAAAAGTAATTTTGTAATCTCACATAAATGAGTCAAAACATTTAGAACTAAATAACTAATCTAAGATCCAACACATGAAGACCAAAGCTTCTCAGGAATGCGTTACAGTAGTGGAAGCGGGGAAGGTCCTCTTCCGGGTCAGCAGACTGGGCCTGCTGGTTCTGGAGGAGCTGGGCACACTTGCGGTTGTCCTGTTGTTCTGCAAACTGACCCGGTGTGTTCCCCTCCTGCCCCCGATGGAAGATATAACAGATGTAATTAGCAAATCAATATTTGTGTGGGTTGATTCATTTTGCCGCTGGTAAGGTTGGTTCCATCCACAGAAACGACACAGCCGCTTAGGTTGTGATCGAGCACATACAGCATGATACAGTCTCTGGCACAAAACATCTTCCCCTATGCAGATGTATTTTTCAACTGAGAGTTAGTGACAATATTAGCAAGCTGGAGTTTTTTGCAGCAGGGAATCTACATCACCAACACAGATATAATATAAAATATGCCCATTCTGTGCTCTTTCTGAGCAATAAATAAAAGTAGAATAGACAAGCCATACTTTAAGTATTGGGTCACATGTCGCTAAACGAACCCCTTTCTGACCTGGTCTGTAACATTGGGGTTTCCTCCATTGGCCAACAGCAGTTTGACGTTTTGGTAACACCCCCACAGCGCCGCAACATGGAGTGGTGTAAGACCCTCTGAAGACCTGGAGCAAACACAACACAGAATGCAAAATGTCGCTGTCAGCCCCCACACCACGTCAAGTCGGTTTCAAATCAACGACACTGCAAGTTAACAACAAACACAATGCCCACCTGACGTTGGGATCTGCTCCGTGTTGGAGCAGTAGCTTTAAGCAGCGGATGCTCTTCTCTGTCTCTTTCCCCACGGCCAAGTGCACCGCGGCCACGCCCTTGTTGCCCACCACATCGGCACTAGCGCCCTGCGAGAGTAGCATCTGTACAGACCTGCCATAGAGAAAGAGAGGAGCATTTTAAAAGGCCAATCTGTTTTGCAATAATGTCTGTTGTATCCGCATTTTCCTATTTCAAACTGATAGCGATTAATGCACACAATGAATGACTTGATTAGTATCTAATGGTGATCTGCGTTTGTCACAACAATTGGAGAATGTAGCTGCAGGCGTTCAGATTAGCATTCGGGTAGTGTGTTGCGACCTCTAATAGGCAGAAAGTTGCTCATACATGACAAAACTTGATTTGTGTAAAACCAAAGGCATTCCGATTCAAAGAGGATGATCGAAGCTGTCCGTAGAGGAACAGTATTGTGAGTTGATCGCCATTAAATACAATCAGATAAGGCTTACATATTCATGTAAGGGGCACTTCATGGAGGGCGTTGCGACTAAAAGAGCGACGTCCTCTTAGTCGCTTGCAGCTAGGAGTGAGGAAACTATTCCAATGATAAAAACTGTTGAATGGCTAACCATTCATTAAACGTGATTGAAGTCAGCTCTTGGTTTCAGGCTTGGTGGAGACCATTTTTATTAGGATGTTAACGGCACCCTTTAACCTCACAATAAAAGCGCTCAAGACAAAAAAACGACAGAAAGCCCATGGCCAGGGATAAACAATAAGGCAAAATAATACTTCACCTGGGGTCTTCATCCTTCACGGCTTTACACAATTGGCTTTCCAGTCTTCTCTTGTTTCGATCCATTGTTAGTCTCAAATCTCAGGACTAACATTATCTGTTTTAACAATAGATTTTACCTTCAAGATCGAGAAAGCTAACATGATACACGATTAATGCAGATAACCTTCAACCGATTTCTCGTGAATGATTGGAAGACAACGATAGCATGTATCCATTGAACAGGTTATTCAATGTTTATTATTAATTCCATGATCTTTTGTTGTTAGTAGAGCAAGCTGAGAATCGTGGTTAAACTTCCCTCCAAGCCCACGGCCCCGTCCTTTCGGGCTCCCCATTGGTCAAGCAGGCGGAAGTCCCGCCTCTAAATGTGGCCAATTGGCCAACATTGAGCCAAGTCTTCATTCAGACCAGAGCTTAATGGCTCAGATTCAGACCAATCTTACAGATGTGTTTTGACGCGTTTTAAAAGGTTGGATGCTTTCTGTTCGTCAAATTTAGCTGTGTTTTATTGGAGAATTCGCATCGTCATGTAGGTACAGGCCTACCTACAGTCATGCTTGCAGTTAAATAAAATATCACGATCATTGCATCTCCTTTATTCAACACATTTAAAAGTTCATATATTGATGTCCAATATGTTTGATATGCAATTGCTACCGAAACTATACGCGCCTACGATGGGTCTCTCGCTCTCTCTCTCTCCCCCACCTCTTTCTCTCTATCAGTCTCTCTCTCTCCAAACGTTTTAAGTAAAATTGTTTTTCCAACGGTAGTTTTGTGCTGAAATGACATCTAGTGATCATGTTATTATGTAATGGCAAAGGTTAAGGCAAAATATAAAACAAAGAAACACATAACAGTGAATAATCCCCGACTCATCGAACATGCTGTGCAGATTCCAACAGTTTTCAACATAGTCCTGGATAATTACAGAATTAAAAAAATAATTCATTCACAAAACGGACAAATGACGCAGATAAACTAGAGACAGTGCATGTGCGTGTATAGCTAGCCCGATCGGCGGGAAAAGAGCGCTAGAAGCAGGCCCATGAGGACTAGCACGAAGCTGGGGTGGAGGCACAGAGAGTGGTTGACCTGCAGGGAACAGCCCTCATACGGGGGCAGGCAGGCTGCGAAGGCCATGGCGTGGGCTATGTAGCTCTGCTCCTGAACCCCGTGGAAGAGATGGGCCATGGGACCCTTGGCAAATATGGGCACGTCCTCGATGCCGTGTGTCTCTGAGTTTTTAGGGACGGGGGCCTGCTGACGGTACTCTGCTCCAGCTAGGGAGGAGGAGAAGAAACGGGATTTTCAATTTTATAAACTTAGCAACAAACTATATAGCACAAATGGGTGGGATTTCTCTTTTCGGCGACAGCTGAGAAGACAGGGCAACACATATTTAATATTATATGATATTATATATAATATCATATAATTATATATATTATATAATAATAATAATAATGATAATAATAATAATAAAGCAG
>OOFG01085981.1:9098-21019 GCA_900323295.1 Molva molva
ACGGTAGCCCAACGCCTTACCGGTGCTTCTCTCGGTTCCCGCTGAGAGCCGGGTCAGAGACGACCACCTCCTGATGGGCTGGGGGTCCTTCATGTCCAGCGATCCCGGCAGGTCTAACCGAGAGGAACCGGCCGGCGTCGATAGCTGACAGAGGCTGCTCCAGGGACTGGCGCCACAAGGTGAGGTCGCCACACTGAGCTTGGCCGAGCCCGAGGAGGATGGGGAGGGCGAGGGGAGGACATGTGCCGTGGGAAGGGTCCCAGTAGAACTCCCTCCTGGGGCAGAGCGATGGTGGGTTAGTGGGTGGAAGGACAACGGAGTGGTGCTGGAGCTGGAATGGTCTGGAAGAGAAAATAATTAACATTAGAAACTAAATAAGTCAAAAAAAATCATGATCACAATAGTATAGACAACACAAAATATCAGAGTATAGAAAACATGTTGATTAAATGTATCTGGTGTTACAAGTCAGACTCTTAGCTCAATAACAATATTTTGAGATATATGCGATGCACCCTGTTGAGTGTCCACCAGGAACAGTTAAAGCAGAAATGATTAATGAAATCCATCACCCTCCAATTTGAACTTAAGAGAAAAAGGTGAGCAGATCATTTTGAACCAAAGTAAGGGTTACACTGCAGTAAAATAGTTAAAACATTCAATTTAAAGATAAAGCAATACAAATTAGTATTTGTCATACACAAAAATTAAGTATTCTAGTACCATGGTGTTCAATCTGTCTGAGTAAGGCATTTGAAAACAATCAGAACAACTATTACTTTAAATGAATTGTAAAATAGATTGTTTGCTAGGAATTAAGGATGCACTGACACTACAACACATGCACCAATATGTACACCTGATATCAACTACTAATCACAAAAGGTCAAAGCAAACAAAAAAAACCTATAATGAAAATATAAATAAAATGTACATAAAATAATGGTGGAGTTTGAAGGTACTAAAACACAGGACACCCAAATACAAACACATCAGCCATCACTTGATTTTCTCCAGATTATTGAGTTTGGTTTACTAAAGATCCACTTAATCAATGATTCAAATATTGAAGCAAAACGATTTACAAAATATTTATTTCATAATGTATTAATTCACTCATTGTATTTTATTCATTCACCAAAATGCTAATGTCTTTCTGCTTTAATAATAGTTATTTTAAACTATTGGATAAACTTGGTAATTTTAAGATGTCTGGTTCTGTTTCTTTTCCAGAGGTATATCCAAACCCAGACTTCATAAGATTAAATTATAATAACCATCCATGTGTAACCTCTGAACAACTGCCAACCATTTAACATCCTGTATTGCGACAGTTGTGACTTATTGTTGTGTAGCAAGAGATACAATTTGTGTTCTTTTTTCTTTAGGAAAGCAATATCAAGTTTTACCATCTCTGAATCACTACAAACATTACTACATACAGTAGACAAATTTGAACTACTTTGAACTCTAACTTCCCCTCCAAATGAGGTTAGATTGCAAAAGCACACACATCAGTTAGCACACACACAAAGTCATCAGACTTTCCCACATGTTTTAGAGGCATGATTAAGTAATTGTACTTAACGCATGAGCCCACCCACGGGTGCATGCACATGTCTGAGTAAAAACATTTGTGTAAATGAGAAGGCCCATGTGTGGTGGCAATGCATGACCTGTACTTAAGGATCCAACCCAATAGTGCTTAAAGCTTTTTGCGGGACAAAAGACGCAAGCTTCCAACCACGTGACTACCGATTCTTCGATCACACACACGGCCACGATGACGGAACCGACGCAGTCCGTAGAACCTCAAGCCGACCCATTACGGCTGTTTCTGTGCTGGTCCATGACACCGAGACGCAGATAAAAGCACTGCATCTGTCCTTTTTTGTTGAAAAAGAACAGATTTCTTTCCGATTAGTCTTGTTCCAAAGACTGGACAATTGGACATTATTTCTCACTATTAGATCACTGATATTGGGATTCTACATTTTACTACATTTTAATTAAGTGTGTCTGGTTGTGTCTGACGCACATCGCCATACACGCAGAGTATAGTTCTCAACTGCGTGATTCATATAATATATAATGCCATTGTAATTGGTATCCTAACATTTCACAACAGCCTGAAATAAGGTAGCCTAAATAAACAAAGTAGGCCTATTCTTTTTCTACCCCTCAAACATAAAGCACTACAGAGCTGTTCTGTTTAATACAGGGGCCGGGGGATTGTAGGCCTACTAAACTTGGTAGGCCTTATCATAATTCTTGTTTTAAAAAAGGTATGAGTAATGTTTTGCTCTCATTGATCAAACATCTGGGTTGGGGTGTCGGTTCTGTGGACTTCGTAGGCTTCACCCTTCGCTTGCGTGCAATATCAAAGCACGTTAGTCGCACCCTCTCGTGTTGTAGCCCTCGCATGGTTGGGTGACAACGGTCGCTATGGTGATGGACAACACGATCTAAAAACGTTGAATAAACTTAACGTATAACAGAGGGATGTGTCCACTACAATCCTACTAAAAACCTTGTCCAGGAAATGTCAAAAGGTATATTAGCAGTGTGGATTAGTAGAAGGTTAGGGTTAGGATTGTGGATTGCCATTGTCAATCACTTTAAGGAATGTAAGATGTTGCAACTGACTAGCTGAATCATAGTTTGAAAGGGAAGTGGTTATCTCCCTAAATAATTGAATAAAAGGGTCTAATAAAATACTAAATGTCTACCAATTGAGGCAAAGGATGTTTTACAAAAGTATAATAAAAAATAAAAAATAAAAATATATATATACAATGCAAGGCTACATTGATTTTACCATTGGCCCCAGAGATCTGGGATACAAGTGTACTGGCTGAATCATACAATTCTGGTCAGGGGTAATAACAAGAGAGGATGTTGCATCACCAGCTACAAGGACCAGCTGCAAACTGTGCTTTGAGACAGCTCCAGAAAGAACGCCCGCTGTGCTGGCACTATAGACACTCGAGCTGTTGTTATGATTCTTGTCAGTTTTGCCGTTGCACATAAATTAGAGGTTAACCAAGGCGGCTAGGGACACCAGGGACAAATGCTATACAAACGCTATACAGTGGAAGTGAACATCCCATGTTAACAACTCAAATAATAAACAAGCATTGCAAATCAAGTTTCCCCGAGTTGCTCTTTGACGCTGATGAAGATCCAATGAGTCATTCAGCAAAGCCTGCATACCTCAGACTTGTGCACTCAGTTTGTACGTAGCTCCTTTTATATAACAGCTCTACACAAGTGAGGCACACAAGGAGACAAGTGTATGGTGCCGCCACTCATTCAACTACACAAAACAGTAACACATTTAAGTACAATGGCCATTAGTAAGTACTTCATATCAGTCAGTAGGCTAACTTGCCAAAGCAAGTACCAGCAAATATTGATTGATATATTTTGATTGCTGGATTTAATTTATTTAGTATACTTTTATTTTTACTAGCTAAACCCTAGCCCTAACCCTATCGGCAAGTAGCAAGGTTGAGAACTCTGGCTGAAACTTTTTTTATTCTGCATCCCTAAATCTAAAAAATTGAATTACATCCAACCAAATCGCATAGATTTTCAAACCAAATCGCAATGGGTTAGGGTTAGGGTTTAGCTGTGTCTAACATTAGATGTAAAAAATAAAAGTATACTAAATAAATCAAATCCAGCAATCAAAACATACCAATCAATATTTGCTGGTACATTTAGCAAGTTAGCCTACTGACTGATATCAAATACTCAAATACTTACTAATAAACATTATAGTAAAACTTTGAAAATTATGTTTACATAATAAACAAATTCAGAGCTCACAATGTAATTCTGCATATTTTAAGAAATCACCAATAAATCCCCCCCCACCAAAATGGTACATTCCCCTGGGAACACCCCTACAAAATGTGCAATGGTAGCGCTATTCCTCACTCGTGGTGAGGGATAATAAGGAAGTAACGGTAACTTAACGGTAAATTAATTAAGAAATGTCTGCTTGAAAGCGCAGATGATTGGTAGATCAGTTGCTGTGTCGCAGTTGACCAAGTTAGTTACAGAGCAGTCATTAGATGCTTTTTTGAAGGTAGATGAAATTTTGGAAGGTAAAAACTAGAAAGACACTAACTCATAAAATAGACGAATAATTAACAGTGCTATACATCTATATTCAATTGTTTATAGATTTGATCAGAATTGCATTTGTCATTTAGATATACAAGGTTTATGCTACAAATGGGTTGTAAAGGTTAGGACACACACAACTCTTAATCCAAATCACCCCCACACCTCTTGTCAATCCTATTGCAAATATAATGACATCCCCCTCCTTGTTATTGTCCTAATAAGATGCCATCCGGCACTCTAGGTCTATGGAGCATCTGCTCCTCCCATGTCCAAATCGCATTACCAAACTCCACGATTTTAGAAAAGCAAAACAAAACTTACTACCCAAGTAGAAGATATTACACAATGGTTAAATACACTGGATGGGCACTAGATCATGATATAATAGATATTATTTTAATGGTTTGGAGACATGTTTCTCTGGTAGAGTTTAAAGATGAATATTATTTTTAAGGATTAGCTCATAAAAGGCCCGGCTGTCTGATCCCCCAAATTACCCAAACTGATTTAATAGCTCGCAAATGGCCAGATGGACAAGTCAAGGATATTAGCTGAGTGGCATTAAATGTTATTATATGCTTAACGGTTCAAGGGTATACAAAGAAATGACAAGGGCTAACAAAATCAGCAGACATAACACAACTACACATTTAAAATCACTCACCGCAAATTAATTTAGCTGGAACACTTTTGCACTAAACCGACGCGAATGATCGATTGCTGGCTGGACAAAAGTGATATATGCTATATGAACAATGTAGTATATCAGAATATGATTCAGAATTCTTTTATTTTGCCAAGTATATTTGCACATGAAAGGACAGTGACTTGGTCAGGTTGGTGCATAAAAGACTTAAAGAAACAAGATATAAGCTAAATATTAAAAAAAATATTGAATAAGAAACAAAATATTAAAAAGCAATATTTACTTTATATACAATATTTACTGCTTTGTTAAGATATTATCGATTTAAATAGGTATTATTTGGGCCAGGATTATCGTGGCATGACTTTTTCATATTGTCCCACCCCTAACAACATAACATGTCAATTGTAACCCGTCTGTTTGAGAGGAGTCACTTGCAATATATGTCATAAAGATATGGCCTGTAAAGCCCGTTGAGACTGTTACTGAGATCAAGGGATATACAACATTTTTTTACTTGACTTGATATCACTACGAGACAGAACATTAGGTGCAAACCTAGTAAAACATCCTAAATGTAAAGAGACAGTGGTCTCTGACCTGTTTAGAGCATAAAAGAACATCCTTGCAGAGCAAGCCCATCAGATCCCTTTACATCATCAGTGATCTACATTCTAGCATTATGCATCATGGTTGACCTATATTCATGTCCATACTGTGCATTCAATGATGCCAGGACTCTTTAACCCTGCTGGATGACCCAATTCAGCTCCCAGACACGACCGGGGAAACTCTGTCCCTCTGCCTTTCTGTCAAATAGATGAACCGTGTAGTGACACTGAAATTGGGGACTGCTAAAAACGTATAGCAATATAGCACCTTTGACTTTTCAATGGAATCAATGTGCGTCAGTCAGTACAGAGTTTGTGGACCACATAATCATGAATCCCCATACAAGTACTTTACAAAATATCTTATCACAAAGACCTATATTGAAAGCTATATTGCTGTTGTTTACATCCGTGGCAGGCGTGTCCATGCAATTCTCTTAGGCAGAATTGGCACAACGAAGTGATTGGGTCAAATTATATTGGTAACGTTTTAGTGAAGCCAGGAGGGGATAGACAGTTACAATGTTTTGCTCACCCAGACCGGTATTGTCCTTTAATGATGCCATCATGATGCCGAAGTTCATAGTTAACACCAGTCTAGATACGGACAATATAAAAGATGTATCTTGCATCCCTGATATATACACGCATTCATTTAAACACATGCAAATATGGTCACACCCCCACACACACACACACACCTCTTCCAACTCATAGGAGACAAAAATACCAAGATGTGTCCTACTTAGCCAACCTCTTTTGTCTCCATTTATTTTCCTCTTTTAATTTTACCGTCTCTTTTCTTCCCTCTGTGCAATGGTGCAAAAACGGTCGTCATGTTTCGAATGTTCACCTCAAAATGTACAAATGTAGTAGAAAACCCGTGATTATGTGGATTTTGGTGGCAGGGACCTTTAAAACTGATTCAATATCCCAATAAAATGCTGATCATGATTATCATTTTGGAATTTGGTCCATTTTGGTCTATATTTTCAAATATTTCAAGTGAGGATTTTGAGTTAGTCTTTAACCACAAGCAATGGTCGTTTGCTCACACACAGTTTAGTCTTTGTAAGTGGAACAGGTATGGAACACAGTATTAACTTTTTACAGCATCTGAATGGCTAAACTTTAATCCGCAAAAGCCAAGTCTATAAAATACCCTTGTAAAACAATTAGGAAGGAGGCCAGTTTATTGGTGAATTCAAGTAAGCAATGCAGATGGCGACATTTAACTGTCAATGTGAAATATTATATCAAAGTCAAATCCTGTGAGATAAACTCAAGACTTTATTTTTACAGTTACCCAACGCTACACTGATCCCAGAGGGGAAATCTTGCCTCGGCATTTGGCCCATCTCCCAACTAGTCAGAGATGTGGGCAGTGATGGCATATCGCCTAGGAAACTGATGTGAGAAAGCTATGTCAATTTGCCTGATAATCGTCCTGAATTTCAATTTCGTTTCACTTAATAATTCAGTCTGAAGTTTCTCAGGTCTGTGGCGTTTTCAGAGACTGGGCGGGATGCGGTCTGTGTACATGAGTTTAATTCATTTTTCATGTTGGAATGGAAAATAAAAACAAGAAAACAGTTTGTTTCCTCTTTCCAAAAACAAAAACGGTTTTTGACTTGTTCTTTGTGTGTTAAACAAATTAAAATTGAGTTTACTTACTTTTGAATGCCCATCATTGGCCAGTTGAACAACAAACATTTTCCGTCCATTCAAAGTAAGGAAAAAAGGTTTGGCTTCGCCCTACCTTCCACACTGTCTGAGCACGAGGTGCCGATGCCTGTGTCTCCGCTGTCGGATGCTGTGCTGTGGCGTCGTGCATGGTTACTGTTGCTGGGAGCAGAGGGGTTGCCTTGCCACCCTGACTCGCAGCCAGACACCCATCCTGGATTGCTGGTGCAACTAGAGCCTACAAGAAGAAAGATGTTCAAAGAAAAGAAAATAGTTAATGTCAGATGTTCAACTTTGTGACCTGTGCAGCCCAATTTCTTACACACACACACACACACACACACACACACATATATATTTGTCAGTTTCAATAAAAGCCTCAAATTAAACGTTGTCCATCAAATCAGGACATCCAGGACAAGCTGACTCAGCACATTTACTGGTATATTTTGGTCAGGTGTTGTGCTAGCAGTTCATCTCTATTTTTGGATAATTATATTCCCAGCCTATTTTATAAAAATAAAAGATTTCAAGCTAGGGTAGGCAATTCATTTTTATAAGCCTTTTTGTCATATTTGTTGAAATTCTCTGTTCATCCTGAAAGCAATCAATAAATCAAATGCTCTTACAAACAATCCAGTATCTGTGATTGTCACAGGCCTGTAATAAGCCTGTCCAATCATTTCATTTGGCTGGATTGAAATGATTGGATGGCCTACCGGTCTGATATTTTGGATACTTTCAAAATCGAACTTACCAAATTTCCTTCCCTAGCTTTAAACAATAAAATGTCGGATTCGGAATTAAGCGTAGTGAAAACATTATTAAAATTGATCACAATTACTAAAATAATGCACATTACAAAACCATGAACAAGTGTAGCTTGAAATAGGCATCAGGGCTGCATGATTAATCGTCAAAGAAACATGATCTCGATTCATAGCCCTATGTGATGTTTTTTCATTGACACAAATCCCGCACACCTAAAATCCCCATCGAGTGCCATCAACCAAAGATGTGACACGAGTTATGGCTTTAGTGAATAAAACAAACCGGAAGTAGGCACAAAATGAATGAAAACCCAGCTGGCGATGGCACGCTCATGGCAACAGATGCATTCTGATGCCATAGCGGATTTTCGGGGACGAGACTAAATCGGTTTGAACTACTTTTAATGTCGTATCGGATCTTTGGAATTACCCGCTGTGAACCAAAGACTTAAATCCAGTTCTGGGTCGCATCGTCAGTTGCTAACACCCTGGTCCCATGTGATATGTGCCGCTGGGTCTAAGCCATAGACTGTATAAAATGGTCTGAGCAGTGAAAAGGTGTCCATGTTTGGGAGCTCAAACCATGGACCTTAACAATCGACGAAACACAAAAAGTGGATTTAATAGTTTGTTTCTGAAGATGACTGAGGCTCAACCATATATGTCACTAAACATTGTTTACCATTTTAAATTAAACATGTTTTGTTTTGACCGGTGTTCTCCCAAAGGCCTAGCGCGGAGTAATGAGCATAATGGTGTGGAGAAGCCATTTTTTGAAGGTTATTGAAACAAATCGGTACAAATACTAGATGATTCCTTTTTTCTTCGATATAGAATATTATGAGTTTTTAATTCCACAAGAGGGGGTCTTCATAGGAGAGAAGCTTTACCCTCTCTCGGACGCCGCAGTCAACCGCTGCCCAGACAGACCGTTACATGTCCATACACACCTCGTCGCCGTTGTCCC
Source organism: Molva molva (assembly GCA_900323295.1). Classification (NCBI taxonomy): domain Eukaryota; kingdom Metazoa; phylum Chordata; class Actinopteri; order Gadiformes; family Lotidae; genus Molva; species Molva molva. Next base: position 17,910 of record OOFG01085981.1, read on the forward strand.
TTAATTGCGATTAATTGTCGAAGAGTATACTAAAAGGCACTCCAACGTCACAAAATAACACTACATGCGTTCGGAGCAGAATGGAACGTTCATAAACTGTTTGGCAGAGATGGGCAAAAACATAGGATTACACGTCCTCGACACGGAAGGATGGAACCACAACTCTTGACCGTGGACATTTGCATCGTGGATACGGTCTCGATTTCAGACCCATTACACTCCTAATAGAATCCATCTAAACGAATCGGATACATTTTCAAACCGATTCGCACCAAATCTTTTCAAACTAAAAGCTTGTTTCTGCATCTTATCAGAGCCCATGTATCGCAATGCAAAGCATGCAATATACAATCAAATTGTGCTTGAACGAAAAGATTCACATCCCTATGACCAACTATACATTGCTTGAGAAAATAACCAATTATTAACCCAATGAGACTGAGGATTAAAACTGTAATTAATAAAAAATATTATACCATAATAAATAGGAAATAGGTCTAGATGAAGAAGATAGGAATAAAGAACAAAATTCAAAGAGTCCAGTTTCCCTGCGTTGACCAGTTTGTTCGTTGACCAGTTTGTTCCCTGGTCCTTCTAAAAAAATTCTAAAGGTTGGCTAGACTAAACTCAGCAGACAATTAAATCAACATTTAATTGTCGTTGATCACTGGTTATGACTTCAGGATGATTTAGGATCAATAAAAGCTTTTTATTTGACTTATTCCATCCTATTAACGCATCCAGTTTGTTAACAGTTACCAACAATTGCAAATGATCTGTGGGATAATAGTAGCCAGCCAGGTTGCTGAATTCATGTTAGCAACACCAACTGAAATATAATTGAAATCAAATTATACTTATATACACTTTTTTTTAAATGTAGCCAGTATGTTGATTGTCATGGCAACCACTGCTAAAATTAACAAAACGTATTTTGTAAGAGACTAAATAATACAAAATGAATTCTAGCTCTTTGCTCATGAGATGGCTAATTACTAGGGTGCCCTTGTCCTCTCCCTCGGTTGAAAAACCTGCTCTATTTTAAAAGTTTAATCCAGTTAGACAGGAGTTGTTTAGCCTGTCCTATATAAGTAATGGGGGATGGGTGAGGAGGAGGAAGAGAGGATAAGAGGATAAGAACATGACACATTTGCTTTGAATTCTCTGATCTTGTGGTATCACAGACACTTTATTCAGTACTCTGAATTTGTATGTTCATTGAAAAACCACAAAGTCAAAATCACTATATTAAGGTATACGTAATACAAGACTGAACTAAGGCATTGATGAATCTTCATCATAGCTGAAACTAATATTAATGAAGATTAAAGAAGATTGTCTGCTGATTTATAAGAAACATACTCTATATCAACATTTATATTCTAATGACTTCAAACTAATGGTCCCAGTCTGTGAAGTAAGGGATTGGTTTGCTGGATTCAGATTTGGAGTCTGACACTTTTTCAGTTACAAGGGCTCTGGTTCAAGAAATAAAAACCAACTTTAACACAGCTGTATTTTTCTATGAAGAAAGATTAAGCAGAATAATCATTTTCAACCGTTCAGGGAATTGTACATGTATTACCTACTATCTATAATGTTTTTATGTCCGGCATCTATTTTAGTGTGTGTGTGTGTGTGTGTGTGTGTGTGTGTGTGTGTGTGTGTGTGTGTGTGTGTGTGTGTGCAAATTATTGTTTTGAATGATCGTCCAGAGAAGAACAGTAGTAATGTGTTGGGCCTGATGTTATGTTTGCAATGTCTTTATTTAAAAGAATTTGGTCCAATTCTGGGGGTACTGGCCTGCCAGACCCCTCCGTCCTGGTGGGGTTTGTGGGGCTCTGTGTGTGAAAGGGCGCCCGGCTGCAGGTTTTCGATCTTGTTAACTTTGTCCACGATCTGATGTTGAATGGAATCAGGTGCTGCTGGAAAAATCAATGAGTCAGCTGCACTTCCCAAGCTGGAGATTTAATGCCTTCCATCCCGCGACTCGGTTCCTTTCGCTCTCTAACCTACCGTCTCACACTCTCTCGCTCTTTCTCTCTTTCTCCTTCTGTGTTTGGTCAAATAGAGATTTGACTATTGCTGTTTACTTAGTCTAGAAGGACTCGGATGAATGGCGGGGTTACTGAAAAGCGTTTTTGGTTAACCTTGTAAAACCAACCGACAAAATTATGCTAAGCTAACAGAGAAAGAAGATACACTGATGCTAAGCTAACAGAAAAAGGAGATACAATGATGCTAAGCTAACAGAAAGGAGATACAATGATGATAAGCTAACAGAGAAAGAGGATACAATGATGCTAAGCTAACAAAGGACGCCAAAGAAAATGTTGGTAAAACAAAGACGGCTATCATACTGTCACATTGGTAAAGCTATACCTAGCATCAACCGCCATTACCTGGTGATGGGTTTGAAGTAGTAAGGATGGTCATTAGTTGGATTCTATATTCTCGTTCAAAACAACTGCTTTATTTATAGCCAAATAAAGTAAAGTTTCTAATAGTTTCCAAGTTATGGAGTGCTAAGCACTAGCCTATTTTATTGGCCGAGCACTTTTTAATCTTTTTGGCTCTAACTGCCGGTAATATAATTTATTTGCAAAGTATTATGCACTGTGATCTTGTTTTTTATGTGTTTTATTTACGATCCCTCTCTGGTATTTTCCCCTTCAGGAATATGTCTCTGGTGCGGCAATACCATTTTGAAAATTTTGAAAATTCCATGCTGGGTTTTCTCTCTCTCTGCACCTCTATTTCTCCCTCCGTACCTCTACCTCTCTTTCTACCTCTTCCTCCCTCTCTTTATCTCTTCCTACCTCTCTCTCCCTCTCTTCAATGTTTCAGCACTCTCTCTCTCTCTCCCTCTCTCTCTCTCTCTCTCTCTCTCTCTCTCTCTGCCCCACTAATGTATACACAAACAGACCGATTATATTTTCTGTACCTATCTGGTCTGGTGTGTCTCATCCTGTGTGTTTGTGTGACTCAGAGTATCGGGGGGACCCGCTTGTTAAATTCATGCAGGCTTTGGTGAAAGAGCCGATACGGCGGCGCACAATGTCACAAAGGGGCCTCTGGCGGACGAGAGAGGGAGAGGGAAACCAAACGAG
>OOFG01085982.1:0-11649 GCA_900323295.1 Molva molva
GGGGAAGCACATTAAAGTGATGTCATGGTAAGGATGGGTTAGGAGCCATTGAACTGAGGTGGGCAAGGGTGTAGAATAGCGGATAGGAAAGAACAGATCGAATGGCTCGGTTTCCCTGAAAGCCCTCGGATCAGATTTGACATTAACTGCCCACCTGTCAGACCGCCGGATTCTAGAGGCCGTTTAGCGATGGCCAATGGCGTAAGGAGGGGAATTACAGCTAAATTGTGGTGGGCCTTTTTTTTTTAACTTTTCAACAATACCCTTTAATCACAGGTCTTGGCGTTCCAGGTGGGTGATGTTGAGTTCACGACCAAACACAATGGTAACCACAGAAACTAGGAGACTTCAACCATTTGTTATTAGGATTGAGGAGTTTGTGTATATGCTCCCCACAATATGGTGAGCAGCGGCTGTATGGCTCGGACTAATCTGACATTATACTGAGAAGATTGAGCTCAACATACTCCATTTACTCTGCATGCACTCCCCCCCGACCCCATATTTGGGTGATTTTGTCAAAGGGGGGCCTCCACCCGATCCAAATCCCATTGCTCATTGAATGGTCGAGAGAGGGAGCAGATTGTTAGTTTGTTTGACGTCCATACGCTCTCTAAATCACTTTCTCGGTTTTGGATCTGATCTGTATTTAATAATTTGATCGGAATAATTGATCTTCGAAATAAAGCACCATAATGTGTCCTCTTCCACAGCTGTCACGCTGGGCTGGTATTATAGCACGTAGCACAATACAAAATCTAATCCAGCCTCCCCACCGTCCCTCAAGCTCCCCATTGTCGCGCTATAAGCTCCTTTTGCTTAGGATAAAGGGTGCAGACATCTGTCCCGCAGATATGGAGCGAATGTAAGCACGCGATATGGATATTAATGGGCAAAATCTGTTTGTTTTCTTTCACCGTTTTTCTCAAAGCTTTTCACAGAAGCCTCCACACTACTTAAGTTTCATCGGTAAGCGTTATGATGCTTCTGCTGTCCCAGTGGTGCTATTGAAATGCAGTGTTTAGGATGGAAAATAGACAGCGTGATGGCACGGAGAACCTTGAGATTGTTTTGCAACAACAGACTACCGTTGTAAAAATAGCTGTATTTCCTCCTTTTCATCATAATAAGAGTACTTTATTGATCCCCCAGGGGAAATCAGTTTTCACAACAACAATTCAGTGAGAGAGAGAGAGAGAGAGAGAGAGAGAGAGAGAGAGAGAGAGGATGAAGGATGAAAGAAAAGCATATGTGGAGAATGTTTGCAAATTTACAGATTACTGTGCTTACAAATATACCTCCTTGATGACTACGAAGTCCATACTACATTGGATCATAAATAAATGCAATTACCTTAATATATCACACAGTTTTCTACAATTCTTTCCATAGATAAGAACGCTCTTACACTCACACATACATGCATATGCTCCCTCAGTCGCCGGCATTCACACACTAACATGCTGGCAGCCTGATTGTGTGAAATTGGTTGAGAAAGATGACCACACAGCCTTGGCACGGCTCTGTGGTCATCTCTGCTAGCATTACGTAACCCATCTGCCACCTTCCTGAAGAGCGAACTCGATTCAGAGTCCCGAATGAGGGGTGAGGCTCAGCGGCCTTCATAGAAGTTTCCGGCCTTTCTCACCTACCCATATAAACCGCATCGTCAGCCCATTGGTCTAGTCAGTGATGGTATTCTGGTCAACAAGGCCAGATTGATCGATTACCAAGAGTGCAAATCTAAATGTAAAGACTGTACAGTACAGCGTATGCTTCCCACCCAAACACAGGACCAGAGGTTTTGACTTTGAGGCGCCGGGCTGTCAGTGGAGATCGATCCAGAGGAACTGCAGCGGGCTGCCAGACCAGATGCTGCCACAGCAGAGGGTCGGACACAGATCACAGCTGGCAGCCAATCCTGAGCCAGCTTGACAGGTTACAACAGTTACACAAATAGCATTAGCTGTAGATAAACAACAAAAAACGAGGGCTCAAATGAGGACTCTTTGAATTTTTACTTTTGAACGACCCTAGACCCTTTTAAGCTTAAAAACAATTAACTCCTATTTTATATTCTTTATAAACACGGCTTAGCTATACAAATAAAAAAAGACTTCCATTTATATGAATGAAAAAAATCAGGAACTGAATTTGGAAAGAGTATCACGGGCAAATCGGATTAATCTGACCTTTTCAACATCTGTTGATGGTTGAAAGAGAACACATGCTTAACATAGCTAGTTGCTCTGCAGACAACGCTCCTGGACCTCCATTAGCAGAGTAAATCCCATAATATATGATCTGTAACCCAAGACATATGACAAAATCCACATGGCAAACATTTTTCAATAACAGTGGAGAGTTCAGACTGCAATTGTATCATTACTAAATGTTTTATTGAACACATATATGCCATCTCATATTCCTCTGAATTTTCAAATGAAAAACCCATAACAAAAAACAAGTCTATAAGGGGGGTGGTAATTACACACCAACTAGAAGATAATTGCATTTAGCATTACTAACACATGTAAGTAACGGGTGTTGTGATCACTTAAAGTCATGACTTATCAATCTCATTAATGGCCAAAACAATATGGGGATTATGACGGCTGATTCTATATTAATGAGGGCAAATAAATAATCTGTGTCTTTGTATTAACGGAAAGGATAAGATTCTGTTGTGCTCTTAAATAGGAATTGATCTCTCTGCATGAGCACATCCTTTGATTGGCAAGAGAGAACCAAGACTCATTCCATAGAAACAAAAATAAAATGAACAGGGGTCTTTTATGTGTTTCAGTTCTTGTAAAAAGGAGAGCCAAATACTACAATATCATAACCTATATGAAAATATGACATTTGAAAAATATTGACAAAGCATATACCATGACAGAATTCCACTTTCTAGTTGACAACTGCTATACTCGTATTCGTAACAGCTTTAGACATTTTCAAATATAAACTCATTGCTTTTGACACACTGCATACAAACCTTCAGCTGTCACTATTGAAGATCATGGGTTTCTTTTGACAGGATTTGTATGTGTTTCCCCGTGTAAAAAAAATCATTCTGGGCTGCATCTTCATGAGGTGTGCGTTAGACACTCTTGTAGTGCTGATACAATGTCCCGGAGAATGACATTTCTGTTGTCTTTAGACACCTAAAATGACATAAATGACAAAAAACGAGACGGGCAGTATTAGACACAGTAAACACTTGGCAAATATTTGTAGAATGGTCGAAAATAACGATCCTCTAATGTTTAAGGTTAGTGAAGCAAAAAAAAGCAATTTAATTATTTTAAGAGATGGTATACAGTGTTGTGGATTTGTTTACTTTGAGATGAAGAAAAAAGTGTGTGTTCCGTGACTCATGGATACATTACTAAATTAATAATTGGGGCAAATTATCTTCCAAAATGTATTCAACACTGAAACACTAACCTAATTTCCCACCTAAATATATGAGCAGCTTCAGTGGTAAAAATAGAACAGGATAATTCAGCGCGCACAAAATATTTTGAGACTATCATTTGTTGTCAAATCAGTCACGCATGATTTCACAGTAAATCCCCGCAATAGGACCCGAATCAAGCTGGGGTCACGCCCCCTTCAGTGATATGATGGGAATCAAGCTGGGGTCACGCCCCCTTCAGTGATATGATCTGAATCAAGCTGGGGTCACGCCCCCTTCAGTGATATGATCTGAATCAAGCTGGGGTCACGCCCCTTTCAGTGTATGTGAGCTGATGTGAGTAAAGCAGATTGTCCACAAAGACCCGCTTGTAAATAGATGTGGTTGACTACTGTCCAACAGTCATGGGGATCCACTGCGAGATTAAAAATGCATGACGGTGGCCTAAATAAGCTTTCTTTTTTAAGGATGTTTGCGCTACAGTATGAGAGGGTTCTCACAGTAAAGACTCTGACGTCACTCCGGCCTCGCACCTCTTCAACCAGGACAAGCGGTTTGCCCCTGGAGATGGGGATGGTTCCCAGAATAGAATAGCAAGGACTATCCAGGGTCTGTCTCACCTCCCGGATGAAGGGCTGGCTGAAGAGCTCCATTTTTCCAATCTCGTCAATCACAAACACCTTCCTGCCGTCCCCTTGGGTCAGCGAACCCATCTGGGACGAGACGTGTTCATATTAGGCAGCCTCACTGTCAGGGTAAAGACCGATTTCGGAACCCTCTGAGGAGTTTTAAAGGGAGCCAGGTGTTCCCAAAATAAAGACTACAAATCACTTGCGTCTCCTTTCCCCTTGTTGCAAAACAGCTACCTATATTGCCTTTATTGAGTTGTACTTTTGAAAAAAAGTATTTTGAAGTGAAATGCATACTGGAAATGTGCATAACATGACTATTTGGTGCTTTGGCAATGCAGCAATAATTGTGGTTATTTTATGCTTTTTGGTCTATTTGCTGTAAAGCATCAAAGTTTATTCATTTTCCTCTTGCTAATATAGATTCAACCCACATTACAATTTTCCTTAACATATTCCTCAACAAACGTGTTGTAGTTTACAAGCGGGTATAATCGAAGCCAGTGACAGACGGTCGGCACCAGGATCACTTATAGATGTCACTCTGGAATGTCTGCATTGCCCTTTAATTATACCGTCAATACTAAAACCTTCTGAGGGTTTGAAAAATGAAAAGTACTGAAGTATGTATCGCTACCTATTGATGTTGGCTAGCAAAAAAACAACCTTGGGCTGGCTTACACTTCTGAAGAGTGGAAGAGACAGGTTTTCAAATGACGTTAAATCAACCACATACTGGCCAACCGTGTATTCCCGTCTTCCCTGAGACGCACCGGCCGCAAAGTCTCTGTGGGATTGAGGGGAGGTTTAGTGACATGGACGCTATACTAATGACCGGGTCATTGGTTTAAGATTTGATTAGAAGATCAGCTAGCCTACTTGATTCTGGACAGGCGGCCCCTCTCTCCTGTCGTCGTCACGACGTCGAACCCAACCCGACGGCCTCCTTCTCGGACCTCCTCGGTGTAGAAACCCTCCACAGCGGCACCGGACGATACCAAGGCCTCACTAGCCTTTCGGACCAGGGTGGTCTTTCCCACGCCTGTTTGTCCCCCAAAAAAGTATTAATCATTCAAATGGACTCCAACATAATGGACCGTATCATCATTGGTAACTGTTTGTTTCATATTTATCAAGTGATCACCTCAGACCTATATACTATAGTATTGTAGTTCTAAATGTTTAAACCTCGGCCGTGTGATAAACCAATGATAAAATACATCGCTGCAGCAGATAATATAACGTTTTGCTGCTGTTTGACTTTTTGTAACCCCGGATTCACAAGCATGGTTAGCACCACGGTTCAGTCTGGATGGTCTTTTATTTTACTAAGGAGGGTTTAACGACATGTCACAACAAAGGATAATATACCTGGAGGTCCTGTCAAGAAAACATGTTTAAACATTGCGGCAGGCTTCAAGGGTCTGTTTATGTATCCATGCTGCTGAACTTCCGTACACACTATTCGGCTCATGCGCACTCGGGGGAGCGCTCTTTTTTATGACATCACTCGACCAACTTCCTAGTGAGTGATGGTCAAACATATTTGCGTTGATTTCGGTAATAATGTAACAGAAAGGATTCCAAGTCCTCCTTTTTTTTTTCATCAGTCCTCTTTGGCCATTGAGAATGCGTAATACAATTTAAGTAATTCACATGCACACATTTTCTTTACCAAAGTATTATTTATTTTTCTCCAAAACATCCAGATAGGCCTGACTATGACTGTGTATATATACATTACTTATAGCCTTTTTAGGTAAGTGTAGCCCAATGCAATAAAATTCAAAAATACATTATTTAGTACTAAATTATATAGTCTATTAAAGAGTGTATCCAGGAAGCTTGTTGGCTACCAGCTCAGAGATGTGTTGATAATTTATTTTCAAATCAAGAGAACCAAGCTCATCTCTCAGTTCCTCCACCTCACATGAGTCATAGGATGAGGCCAAGTCAGCAGAGAGCCCCCCGGCAGGGCCGCTGTTTTGGGCCCCTGAGTCACTCTGACGGCCCCTGGACGACCGGAGGCTCTCGGTGACAGAGCTCCTGTTGGCCCCGCCTGGCCTCCGCGTCTGTGTTCTGGAGCGCATCGCCATCCGGGACGAATAAACAGACCTTTCTCCGTCGTCGTCGTCGTTGTCCGAGGAAACGCTGAGTGCTGAGACTTGGTTGCGGGGTCGGATGATATGCGTGGCCCTCAGAGAGCGCTGTGGGGAGCCCTGGGCCCCCATGGGGACGGGGAGCGGGGGGACTCTTCGCAGGGGTCCGTCTGACCCTGGCGACTTGGAGAGCGCCTTCGACGGGCCATGGGCTTGGCCGGGCTCAGGGCTGCTCAGAGGGTCCGTGGACCGCCCCTCACTGGGGTCCAGACTGTTGAAGTCATCAATGTACTGTTCTTCATCGCGTCCTCCTCCTCTTTCTCCTCTTCTGCTGCTGCTGGCGCTCCGACGCGTTGAGTGGGGGCTCCAGAGACTGCTGCTGCTTCTGCTGCTGCGTCCGGCGTGATCCGTTTCCTCCTCTGTCTTCCTATCAGGGAGAGGCCGGGTTTGAGTCGATTCACCGCGACGGTCGCCTCGGCCGCGGGCGGCAGCGTCTTCGTCTTCCACGCCGGCAGCAGGAATACGTTTCGAGTTGGATTCCGAACGCAAAGAAAGCTTTTGAGAACCGTTGCCAGCCATCTCCACTTTAAAGGTTTCCTGAGCGTGTTTTGACTGATTTTCTTTCATTTGCAGTCTGCCCGTTTCTCTTGCAGCTGAGTCACCAGCAAAGCTGTGAATCACCGCCTCTACATTAACACTAGCCGTCTGGTTCACTGCTTTTTTCCCTCTGTCATGTTTTATTAGGCCTGTGTGATTTTTGTTGTCTGAAGCGCTCTTACTTGTCTGGGATAAAGACTGTATTCCCATGCACTCTCTGTGTTTCGCCTGTCCAGGTGGGATTTGCTTCAGCCTGAGCTGGAACGTTTTTGTAGTTCCATATTTTAGTGTTCTTCCCGCAGATGTGTTGCTTCTTTTTGTGTTGTTATGTTTTTTGGATACAGGCTCCATTTGTGTGTTAGACCAGTCTCTTGACCTGGGATGAGCCATCTGTCTGAGTGTGTTCAGCTGTTGTGTTGGTGCTGTTGAGTTTGTGCTGTCCTCCACCAGTGGCTGTCCATGGGTTGAACTGTAAATCCATGCTAGGTGGGGATGAATAGACAAGGGCTGTTGAACGCCCTGCATAGTCAATTGGGACAGCTCAACCAGAAGAGCATTCAATAAAGGCAACTGTCTTAACGTCTCTAAGGGCAAATTCTGCATAAACCCATTTGGATCCTCTTGTTTGTGGCTGTTCGTGTTGTGTTCCATCGCTGAAGCTGTCTCAGGTGTCCGGTGTTCTGTAGCTTCAAGTGTGAAGGGCTCCACACCTTCCACCTCATCCACACCTTCCACCTCATCCACACCTTGGCTGGTCGCTGTCTCCTCTCCTGAGCTACTGTAGAACAGATTGGGGGGGCAGAACACGTTCGGATTCTCCTCAAAAGTACAGGATTCTACCCGGGCCGGCAGGTTAGCTTTGAGCCTTGGCATGGGTTCTGTCTGAGTTGCAACACAAGCACTCGCATCCCTCGTCGCATCACACATCTGATTTGATTGTCCGTCTCTGAAGAGAGTTTCACCACGAAGATCTGATGATTTGATCGGCCCACAGGGTAATGGCTGTTTAAAACAAGTGTTCTGCTCAACTTTCATCTGCACATGCTCTCGTTCATGTATGCTGCTTATGACATGTGTCCGCTTTTCTAAAATATGAGGCAATAAACTGGTCCCTAGACTAAAAAGTTTATACTTTACAGATATCAATCCAATTTTATCACCCATTAGATTTAATATGCCAATATGGCCCTTTTCTCCATGAGAGGAGGGAGTAGAAATACCACGAGCATTCACATCCAGCCGTATTTTGCCCACAAGTTGTGCCAGTGAGATGAGAGAAGTTCCAACTAACTTTGGGACCTCTTCTTTGACGTCCAATACCATGGCATAGAGGGGCGTGTTGGCAAGCTGGGCGTGCAGCGTGTCCATACTTATTTTGAACAAGCAAGACTTCCCTTTATGAAACTCGTGTTCGCTCCTAAATGACGGTAGACCTGCTTGCTCTCCTTGTTCTCTTCCATTCCCATGAAGTTGGTCGAGTCGTCGTGGAATACCCCCACTCTTCTCTGGCTGATAAATGATCAACGTTGGGAAATCCAGCAGTCGCAACGCAAGCGCAAGTTCATCAGAAACCTGGACGTGTTCGTTCTCGATGCGGATATAATCCACCAAAACCTCAAATGAGAATAGAGTTTCATGAGTGTGGGTGTTTATTTTACCAGACATGTTGACGTTCATGCAACCATGCTAATCCCCACTAGCATACACAGCTTCTCCCAGCTCCATGGAAACGCGACGCGGACGTTTGACGTCACCCAATTCCAGAGGACGAATGGGACGAGTAGTTTATTTTAGTGAAAACCGATTATTTGATTTTCCTTTAACGCCCTTTTATGGTTTATCTTTTAAATAACATACACTATAACATATTAATTATGATTCATTAAATATTTGTTTAATGAAAAAAAAACACGGCCGACTTCTTCGCATACAATTAATTATCCGCTTTTATTAAAACATCATTCAATGCAAAATGAGCGGCAATATTCACACAGAATAAGGAAGCGTTTAATTGACATATCGGGGGAAAGCATTTATATGAAATCACCAGATGGTGCCACTATAGTGCTTTGTGATGAGGCATTGCCGGTTAGATGGGAATTACCCAGTAGCCGATAAGCTAATTTTGTATTACGTTTTACTTATATTTCTCCTTTATATTAGTTGGCATTCACCACGTTCACATGCTCTTTTCATAACTTCATATGATAAAACTATTTATTTTCCTTTCAACAGGAGCATCTTGACAATTAGTCTAGCAGACAAATCCCAACCTTTCGGGGAGGAGTCTCGTGGACTGCGTGTTGTCATTACTGGAGCGGGTACTGGATGGATATAGCAATTGTCTGTACTACTTCACTTTGGAAGCTGGGAGAAGATGGAAGAGCGATATCGCCGTGGTAACTGGGCTTTCGTTAAGGATAACTAACATTACCGTGTGTTGCTCAAGGGAGGCATTGGTTTCGTTTAAGGTAAGACCTATATCTGTAGTATTTAGAAGGAACTATAAACAAGAGAAGTGGAGCTGTTTTACTGCGCTGCGCTTCTCGCGGTCAGAGTATGGAGAATGGTATATAGAAACTTATGGCAAAATGATGGTTCGGATCTGAACTCCGTGTCTAGAGAAAACAACTCAAGCATAACCACAACATGAATGTGGTAAGACAGTAAAATGTAAAGAATAAACCCCACTTGTTTCAGAAAAAGCTGTATTGCTGAAACACACCTATTTATTTGTTCACACACGCACACACACACACATCGTTTTGTACAGGGTGTGTGTGTGTGTGTGTGTGTGTGTGTGTGTGTGTGTGTGTGTGTGTGTGTGTGTGTGTGTGTGTGTGTGTGTGTGTGTGTGTGTGCGCGCGCGCGTGTGTGCGTGTGTTTTGCTGAAGAATAATTTCTTTGTACATATTTCCCACTGGAATGCTACCATATAACAGTAGGGGGCGACCAGTGTTCCTACTGGTCACTTAGAATAGAGCCAACACAAGCTCCCCGATGTAAACTCAGCTGCGTAAGGTATTTAGGTCCATATTTATTTGGTCAGCATAGCCTATGTTAAGACACCTTTTTTTTGTCCAAAAATGCGAGAGGGAGGATGGGCTGTCATCTGGCTACAAATATTTAGCTCTATATCAGTGTAAACTATAAGTGACCCTGTTTAAGTAAACCTGAATCAACATTAAGGCTTTTCAGTAAATCATAGCGGTAGAAATGTCTCAAGACAGTTCAGGACGGCTCGACATGCACAACATGTATGTTGTTGTTCTGTTAGCTGCGGCGTCTCGTTTCCTCAGCACACACACAGTACAGTCCACAGGGAGAGCACACAAGCGAAAGACTGTTGGTCCTCTGTCCATATATCTAATGTACTTCCCATAGGAAGTTAAGCCTAAACACAGATTGAATATACCTTGAAGGAAAACAAATAGGCTCTTTCAATTCTCTTGCTCCAGACCAAACAAGGCGCCTTCTTTTGTAGTGTATGCAGTCCTTAGGCCTGTTTTCATGTAGGCCTACTAGATTTATGTGCCTGACATTGGGGGTTGAAATAAATGAAACACTTTTGTTCATTTATTTTTCAGTGTTTCATTTCATGTTTCATGTTTCAACAGTGCTGCACTTATGTTAACCTCAGTAAGTTCTTCTTTTTAAGCATTTACAATTCATTTTTTTCCTTTAGACACTCATGTTTGCCAAACTCCTGTCATATCCCAAAATGGGAGGATCAGGACATTCCTTTTGAACCCAATTTATCAAAATCCCGGAATATTGAAATTGACCTAGCCTCTGAATGAGAATAATTGATGTGGCTACGTGAAGAGGAGCATTTCTCCATTATTGAGTTATTGTTGATGCATGCAGAAACGATTCATCTTTAGATTGAATGGAACATATCACTGTAGAATGCAAGGCCATGAATGTTTCATGTTATACATAATTAAAAACATGTTTTCCCTGGTATTTGGTAATTCCTCTCAAAGTCACGTGAACACCACAGTAATCCTGCACAGTATTTCAACCAAATTTAAATTTGCATAGCTTTTGCCTGAGACCTTGACATTCACCTGGGAATTCTGTGTTGCCAACACAATGCATTAAGGGGTCATTATTTCCAGACTTTCCCTGACCTAACGGTAACAAGATCAAAGTACACACGCCACATGTGCATAAAATCAACCCCTGCTCTTTATTTCTGCTCATGTTGGTTTCTGTTATGAAGAGTTCAGTATATCAGGGATATCTCCCAGGGACTGTCTGATAGAGGCTGTTCACTTCAAATTACGTCTTGTCGTCGAAATGATTACAGATTAGAAATGGGCTTTCATGAGCTAGGTACAGGCACTTTCCCAAGACTTGGCATGCCAACAGGTAACGGAGCCTTAAACAATAAGTGTTGTTTCTTTCACAATAAAGTGATGTTCACAATGGGTGTGTGTGTGTGTGTGGAATAACAATGGTGGCTCCTGTCTGGTTCAGCGCCGCTACAGTTCTCTTTGCCATGCCCACAGGGCTATTATCATAGCATAGCTTCTTTAAGATATCATTTGATCCGCTTTGGTGTGAGACACTCCACCAGTATTGCATTGTCTTGGTCCTGTGGGTGTGCACCTAATATAGCCAGCTTTAACCCAGTCCTCCCCTGGTAGATGTTTGAAGAGCTGCTGCAGCACTTTCCCCAGTCACCGTGAATCACAAAACCAAAGTGAGAGATTTACCTTCCTCTTGTACTTTCCCCCTCGTGTACCAAGCACTGACTGGTATGTGCTCCCAGCCTCCTATCACCCCTGTTCCCTCCTTTTCCCACGGTGCTTTGCTGCCAATGTGCTGACTGAGTGGTCGTGATGTGGAACTTGGTGGGATAAAGCAGAAAGAAAAAAATAAACTAGTGAAGGACTTA
>OOFG01085984.1:0-11430 GCA_900323295.1 Molva molva
ACTGTGATGTAATCAGATGCTGATTACACATCAGCAACTGTGCCGGTCCCTCCGGGAGGGGTCTTGCTTGGAGAGGTTCCCCCCTGTGATGCTAATGCCTGAGGAGGGGGTGGTGGTCAAGACCCACGGTGTAAAGAAGGGGAGGGGGTGGTGGTCAAGACCCACGGTGTAAAGAAGCGGAGGGGGTGGTGGTCAAGACCCATGGTGTTAGTGGGCAAGTAAGCGTCATGTCCACTGAGAAGTTACTAGGGTGAGAGGGGCGAAGACAGAGCTACCACGAGCCAAGGACCATCACAAGACGACCGATGTAGACACAGCACAACAGGACTGCTCCCGGTTATACTGTAAAGCAAGCACTGACACAATTATACCCTAACCCAAAATGATTCCCTCACGCAAAATGAGTCCTTTTTAAAATTGATCACTCTGTAATGATAACTTTTGTTAACAACGTTGAAAGAAGTATTCCATATCTAAGCTCTTGTCATCTTTTGACCTCGTCGTCTACACTCGAGACACATTTCCAATATTCTGGTCCATTGGTAGTCAGAACCAACCTGAGTTTTGAGGTGCAGCCTACATCCGCTGGGTACAACAGGCTCTACAGTGGACCTTTTCAAACGCGTATTGTGCAAATTTGTAGTGTGCCATGTAATTTCCCAGCTGCAGCATAGTTTGAACATGACCGCGGTTGTCTGCTTTACTTGGCGGCTGCCTTATCCCACTTTCAAAAAGGCACACAGACAGGGAGACATATTGTGAAATCATCAGTTTCAAATAAACACCCCTCAGAGGCAACGCTCTGCGATCCTGTTTTAGGAATGCCTAGTAATCTGTAAACCAGTCTCTACACCTACACTTTCTGCTCAAAAACTAAAAAAAGGTAATCCACTTAGTCGGCTCAAGGCCTCTGGAACGCAGAGATCAGTCGGCCAGAGCATGGGGGTATTCTAGAATACTCCTCAACAGGAGACATCCCATCTGTCACTCTAGTGTGTGGTATAGCGTGCACACGTATCTGCATGTGTGTGTGTGTGGGTTGTAATGAAGACAATGTCATTTTTACAAGGAGCCCCCAAATCATCACGCCAAAGTTCATAGCATGGGAACGGGGGCGATATGGAAGGGAAAGAGAAGAGTCAGCTGTCAAAGAGGATACATTAGGGAGGTTGTCTTTGGGAGATGACACAGTTAGCCAGCAGGACAGCCAGCAACAGTGTCTAATCCAGTAAGGGAAGGTCAGCTAAATGGTGAAGCGATGACCTTGACTGTTTTTCAACCTCCCCCCTCCCCTACTTTTTAGGCTTGTGTCCATCATCTTCTCCAGGGGATGCATGCTACAGCGGTACAACAAACACATTGTTTTCGGCGTCAATATACGACCAAACACCATGCATACTTTTGAGTACCAAGCAAGTTGGTACTCAAGACACATTTTACAGATTCCTTGCAGACTAACCACAGTACACAGGGAAGGGAATTTTTCCAAACAATAAAGGGGGAAAAGTAGTTATGGAAGTATTACAGCCCAAGGCACAGAAAAAGATATGTATTTTCCTACAACTATTCCTGTGTTGAGCACAATGACGTTTGTCAAGGTGTTACAATCGCTCCACCAGTAAGGAAATACAACCTCTAATACATAATACTACTAGGAAGACTGCTGCTGGATGCTTATCTTTGCAGTGGAGGGAAGGGGTCTAGGACAAACAGAAAATATTATGTGACCTGTGCTGTTGGAATGACTATAGGCAAGCATGTAAATGGAGACAACACTTAGTTCCTACAAAATGCCAGCCTTTTCTGGTTTTCTACACTGCCAAGAATACCCTCTCTGACGGGACACTTTGTAACTCCTTTTATATGAATGTTGCCAAATGAGCGCTTTTCATTTAGTTATTACAACATTATGACAACACTGTTGACTACAAAAAACCTACACATTTTGTTATTATTTTAAACTTAAAGGATTTATGAAACATCTTGACCCACCGTAGAGATCTAACCTACAACAGCTTTAACACGCATCATAAAGGTTTTTCTCTTTAAGAGATCTGATTGATACAGGTATGTTGGATGAATTGTAAACATAATGAGGACGCCAATGTGGCATCCAGAGCAATACATCATAACACTGAGGTTGATCAGTCCTAAGTGAGAGATGTGGAACTCCTGCTAAAGTACACTAAAGGTCACCTCACTTATAGTCAAATAAGCTGTATAATATTTTTTATTGATGCAAGACATACGTGGTGATTAACTGCACACCACAACTTATCCGTGGCAGTGACATCATAGCCGTGATCAAGGTCCTCAGGATAGCATCGCATCATGGATTTGGAGGGCATGGTCCATGCAAGACGATGTTTTAAGAGAAGATTCACATTATATGCCCCTTAAGTAGAACACTGGTGCCATCACCCTGACCCAACCCATTTCCCTCCCTTTTCCAAAGGATGGTCTTGAACTAAGCCTTCAGGAGAAGGGACAAGCAAGAAGTGGAATTTGTCCCCTTCTGCTTTGCAAAATAAGTGTGGAAGCACAGTCAACACAAACCTTAGAACAATAAGGGGCCTGTGTGTCCGTGATCCCGTTATTTGGTTATCAAATGATGATATCACTCATCCATTATGGTCTACTGTAATGCTTGCAAACTAACTGACTGCCTCCCCCATCTCTGAAACTTAATCACAATCTGGCATGCAAATTGCAGAGGTTTATTTGAGCTATTTGTGATGAAGATCTGCATATGGACATTGCTGCAGCTCCTACATGGTTTATTAGTGAGTGTGGGACAGCGTAACAAGGCCTGGACTGAATGAAAATGGCACAGCAGTAGGACTTCAGCTTCACTGCTTGTATTCTGATTAAGGAACATCATTTTTTCTGTATTTCATACACACCCTGGTGAGAGAAAGGTCACAGAGACCAAACCGAATCAATGGGTGCCTGTGCGTTTGTGCTACAGGAGTGGCAAGGCTGCATTTTGGCCCAATGGTGAATGCGAGTTTGAAAGTTGCATGTCTGAACACTTGTTGCAGCCTCACAACACAACAGCTGACACATCAAGCGTTACACAGGGGTGTTCATTATGTGATCGTGCACTTTTATACCTGATGTAAAGAATAAATACGTGAATACTTCAGGTCAAAAGACTATCTGCATTACCCATCGACTTCTCTGCAAATGCACAATTTCCCAATTAGGATCCATTAATGGATTTATAATTCATATTGATAAGGCGGCATTTTGGGTCCCATTTAATCACAGCCTGACCATGCTCCGAGTCACTACTCAATGCATGTCTGTAAACACGCGCAGTTGCTCATCATCCAACCAGGTGTTCCATATGCAGAATGCCTTGCATTATTTATTAGCAGGCCATGTTCAGCACTTAGTAATTTGTAAACATTTAGCTTGTGGCCTGGTGCAACCCAACACCACTGACGGAGCTGAAGCCCTTACAAACATTAGGCCAGTTGGTTTACAAGCAACCAACAAATCGGCTTTAAAACACTTGTTTGACAATATCTGTTGGTATGTCCGTGTTATTATGCAATTATTTACAAGATTGCTGTATCAGTAATTAATGTGATTAATTAAAGTGATTAGGCCAAAACATTATACCTATCCTCCTCTTGTTTATGATTCATTTAAATCATTCAAAATGGAACAAATGCATAGACTATTCTCAAAGATCATGCTCCACACTAAACATATCACTTGCTCTCTAGATATAGCATGGTCTCAGTATAAACATAACACCTGTGGGAGAACATCTAGACATAGGGAAAATTACCATAACAGCAACACACTTTGCTGCTTCACAAACCAGTTTTAAGTCACTGAAAACTTTCAAACGCTCTTCAAACAGTTGGGAAAAGAGGTGTGCATGCAAGCGTTCATGGCTGTCGAAGCCTCTTACCTGTATACCCTGCGACCCAGCCCCACGAAGACACCATGGCCAGCATCCATTTGAACATAATTCCTTCAATGTGCCAAAATGTAGGACTGTCCCATATTCTCAGTGGTTGAAGAAGTATAAGGTATAAACAGTAGGAAGGTATGGCTACAAAGTTGTTGACGAACATAAAAATAAAACGAACGGAACAATTCAGTAGAACCCAGCCCATTTTCCGGGCGCCGTCCATGAGCTCCGCCATCCTGATGCACACTGCCTGTAAAGAGACAACAGCGGTAGTTAGCATCATGTTTACGTTCCTGTGACACCCAACTACAAAGAGGCGTGCTACGAAATCAAGCAGAGAAGCGGAACACTACGCCAGCACTCGTAACTGGCATGAAATGGTCTCCATTCAATGGAGGAATAACGACGTGTTTATACAGCTATAGTAACTGTGTGGAACTGAAATGTTGAGTACACTGGCTGTTGTTGGCTGGTTGGTGGTCGAGCTATTCAGGGGTATGGCATACCCAAAATGTGCAAAGATGGATTAAAAAGTATCTACATCACGTTGAAGCGTAGGTACTTGTTATGTGCATTGTTGTGTTATTCGCAGACACCAGCGTGTTAGCCAATAACCCGCTAGTTAACACGGAATAGGGAGGGGGGCCATACAAGGACTAGGCGAGGAGGACCCTTACAGAAGCCAGTAGTAGGCGTGCTACCCAGCGTCCATTAGGGCTGAGCTAGCATAACGGGAACAGATGCTTAAGACATGTCATTTAGGAGGAATATCAAATGCGTGTTTGAAGCACCCAATATTAGCCCAACATTACTTCTCGAAGACACTGCAGAAGGTCTTGACCCCGGTTCGAGTACAGTAACGTTATTGAAACAAACCAGCAACGATTGAACGAATACAGCCCAAAATCCCAAGAGCACGGTCAGTCCTTCAGTCTAAATGGGAAATAGAAGACACCCACTGGTACTTACCAAACGAACGTCACTTAATCACCCAAGGACAGCAAACATGTATATAAGGATGGGGTCACGTGTAGCTAACCTAGCAGGTAAAGTTAGCAACGTTGCTAGTTAACATTTTTACGTCTCGCTCAAATCCGTACAGCCTCATAACGGTTTAGAATAAAGTATCGTGTTCGGGATGAATCTAACTCCAGCCATTTACACCGCGCTGTTCGTCGTAGAAGGGATCCGATGAAACCTCGGCTCGCTAGCTGGCTAGCAAGCGACTCCACCGTAGCGTCGTTGGGTCCATCTCAATCAATGGCAGCACCGGGGTAATTCCACCGATGCAACATCATCATCAAGTTAGCTAGCTACTGCGCTTCCATTGGCAAAACACGAACAAGAGACGACGCCGTTTTTGTACACCGAAGCTCGCGTCCAATGGTGTTCATAAAACCAAAACAAAACGATGCATCATGTGTGGTAGTCGGCGATTTGTCCGTGTGCGACCCGTTATCTCTATAGCGCTTCGCTCCGCCGTCGTAACGGACTACTCTGAGCTGCTAGCTCCGAGCGACCCAATGCGCAGATGCCAATCAAACGCAATCTCGTAATATCATTACTGTCCAATTCATATACAGGCTGCTGATTGTGATGACCACGGTTTCACCCGTTCTCACCAACACAGCTAGAAAAAAGTAACAGGGTTGTTATTCGTTTTTACGCGTTTACTACGACTTCGCAATAAAGTAAAGTTGAATTGCCAATGCAACATGCCAGCGGTAAGTGACAGTGGACTAGATCGTCTGACGGTGATCCTATGCCTCCTGTTGGTCATTGCATAGACTGCAACACATGATGACCGAGGCCAAATATCCAAGGACATCCAAAATTGAACCAAACAATACAGTAAAATACAATATGAAACTCACATTTCACACTATTCAGTAGTGATTGTTTCTCAATATCCAATCTGACACAAATAAATACTCGGTTAAGTTATTCCAAAAATGTTATCTTTTAATCCTTGGAATGCAAAAAAAGCTTTACAAGTCGGTTGTCAACAAGACACAATGGTTTGACACTGTAGCAATCATAATAATAAAAATAGCCTATTTTTGGTCTTAAAAGCGTCCGTATACGCTCCTCTGTGGCGCGGGCTGGGCTCCGCTCTGCTGCTGCTGCTGCTGCTGGTGCCGCAGCTGCTGGGAGTATGGGTCCTCCAGGGACTTGACGGACACCGTGACCTTGGGGCCGGTCTTCCACTCGATTCCGCTCTCGTCCACCACAGACGCCTCCACGGCGACAGCGTGCGTTCCAAGAACGGAGAAGTTGAGCAAGAACTGGGTGCTGAAGTAGTCGTTGTGGGGCTCCACCCGCTGCTCAATCTCGTTGGTCTTGGTGTCCAGTGGGATCTGAGGATAACATAAAAAAGAGATGAAAAAAATACAGTTAAAAAAAAAGAATAGGATAAAAGTGTCCAAAGTGATGTAAAACTAGCTAACAATAAGACAAGCATTCCCTTGGATGAGAAAGTAATGGAGGAATACTGAGCTCAAACAACTCACCGCCAGCTTGTTTGGGTAGCAGCTAATGAGCGCCCCGTCAGCTTTTTAAAGCGGCTGGGAAACGCTGCCACTAATAAAAGGCTATTATTGATGTTATGGCGCTCTCCGTCGCCAAGCTTCAATTCTCGATGGTCAACGCTAGCGCCAACTCACCACTTTCACTCATACTGACTGTTTTCATTGACAGAGACTTCCTGACACGCCTGGTAGAGCATATATAAACGCGTGTGGATGTGGCACCGAAGGCAACCCGGCATTTCAGTGGAGCCCTGGGCTTAGAATGCTCACCTGAAGACAACTAACCAAGATATTTACATAAAAACTTTGAAAAATATATATATTCGCCAGGTGAATAAGCAGCATCTTCCAAGCAACGTGTACCTTGAAATCCGTCCCGGTCTTGCTCTGGAGAACGGAGGTGACGTTGAGGCACACCGACTGAATCTTCCTGAAGAGTCCCGGGGTGGAGCCATGTTGCACCACACCCTCCACCTTCAAGGACAGCTGCTGGCTGCTCTGCACCGGGATTGGCTCGCTTGGTGTCCGTGGAGATGGTGAAAGGGCAAGCTGAAGGGGAGGGAAAAGTATGGAACGAACCCATTAGAGAATTAGCCAGTGAAATAAAGAACTACTTACATATAAGATTACATATATTGGAATAAAGATATTCCAAGCTTGGTATATTGTTTTTAATAGTTACTGAATTACATTAATGGTGTACCAATCGTTTCTTAAAATGAAAAATCGACATTGCAGCTACAAGAATATTGTATTGCAAAATGGATTCAATTGTATGGACAATTTAATCAAAACAATTTAAAGTAAATCAAACTGTGACGGCGACAGTTAAGCTTTCATGATGTACTGAAGTTGTGTTGTCAGAGATTTACAGCCATATGGGAGGTCATACATAAAGATGATAGGAAATGTCCCCTAAAACCCCCTGATTGTTCACAGTCCATCACATTGGACACAACTGCTTTTGTGATTCAGATGTTGTCTTTGCAAACGGTTTGTCCGGTATGCAGCAGTAGGAGGGATTGTTAATACACAAAAGGGTTACCTTGATGCTGGTCGACTGGAGCTTTTGGAAGAAGTACCTCTGGAAGGACATGGGCACCTTGAGCAACGCTATCACCGCATCGCACAGACAACCCGTGTGCTGAAATACAAACGAAAACTAAATAAATATTGATGTCAAAAGACAGAACAGAATAGAAAACAACAACACCCAGTGAACAAAACTGAAGCCCAATGCCTTGCTTTAGTTTAAAACCTAATTACATTATTTACATAAAAACGATGGTCTATTTTCCATTACAATAGGAGCCCCTCGGAGGGCTTGAATAGGGGGGGGTGGACCTCACCAGGTACGAAACGGGTGGGTGCTTCTTGCTGAGGCCCTCCACCTCCTCCAGCACGTGGTTGAACACCGACATCATGCGCCGCTCGTACTCGCTCTCCGTCTGGACGGACCCCAGGGTGCCATATTCCTGAAAGCTGGACGTTCAGAAACAGGACGTACAGAAACAGTGCGACAGAGAGAGAGAGAGAGACAAGATAGAGAGCCAGATACTTAAAATCACAACGTCGTCAATAATTCTTCTTAGGATCCAAGTGACTAACACTACACTGGTTTGATAAGAAGCCTGGGGGAGTGGACTTGTTCTTAGTCTTGTGAAGCCCGTTCAAAGCTTTTTTTTTTTGTTCACTAAGCTCTAAGATGAGCATTCCCCTCCATGATTAGTGACATCCAATATGCATTTATGTGTTAAAAAAACAAACAAAAAATAGAATTGTTCGCCTTTCTTCAATTGTTCCATTGTGTTTGAAATAACCCTGGTTATTGAAATCGCTCCTCGGATACAGATCGCCTCGTTTAATATGGTCGCATCTCCAAACAGTTATATATGTACACACAGCCCTCACCTGGCGGTCTGTGGATCCAGTATCAGGGCCTCGATGACATGGGAGACCAGTAGGCAGCTCTGCTGCTGCCTGGGCAGGAGGGTTAAAGATGAAGACAACACAGGCTGCGAGCGATAGGAGCGCTGTTATCATCAATAAAGTGATGTGTGGTGTGTGAACGCAATCCGTCTGAGAGATCCCCCAGCGCCTGGGGGTTGAAAGTAAGGATACAGCTCCACGTTGCGCAGGGTTGCATAGTCGGCATCAAAGGATGACTGATGCAGGTCCCCGTACCGCGCTGCAAGGCTTTTGAACTCGTCCATGGACACCTTCATCTAAAAACAGGAAAAGAAGAGTGAAATATTTAACAGCTGTGGCATTATTATCTTTTTATAAGTCAACTATAAGATGAAAGTTATTTAAAACCATCACTGATCCTCATCTCCTTAACCCTCTGTTCTTTAAACACAAGTTGGCCTCCACATTTATTCCTCCACACAAGGCCAACAGTTGTGTGCATCACTGCAACCATTTCCATACAAACACTGATCACTCCCCCACCCCCCGCAACCTATAGCGATCTACTCCTCCTGCAGTGAAGGGGGGCCTCAGCACCTGCATGGAGATGCGTCCACAGCGCTGCAGCTCGTTGCCAGAGCTGAGGGCCACGGTGGTGGCGATGGCGGGCGGCGGGCTGGTCTTCAGGCTGTTGCACGTGCAGACCAGCTGCGACAGGGCCTGCAGCGTGTCGATGCGCAGCTTCACAAAGTCACACTGGAAGCTCAGTGGGCTCAGCGGCGTGCTTGCAGCCTGGAGGAGGAGGAGGAGGAGGAGGAGGAGATGATTGGCACTATTGTTTGTGTTGGTGGAACTGTGATAATGACATGGCAGCACAGCAACACTAAATCTATCTTTCCATCTACAGGATGATAGATTCCTACTTTATTAATTGCAGTATTAATTCATTAAAATGAGAGGAGACTATTAAAAGAAAAAATAGCATTTTATTTCATACCTTCTGATACACCATATACGCCGAGTTGTATTCTTTAACAAAGGATTCTGAATACATTTTCAGATTTCCGATATGCTATTACATAAGATGCATCTATCCAATGTGAACTGTCTAGCCCTATGCTGCGGAGATCCTCCAGAGCTACTGACCGTCAGCGAGGCGACGCCCTTCTGATAGGAGCGCAGGGCCTCGGCGATGGCGCTCATGGCGGCGCTGTAGTTGCCGTCCTCCACGTGGCTGAGGCACTGCTCCGCCTGCGAGAACTCCTTCAGGCTGTTGAGCCAGAAGTAGAAGTGCTCCGAGGCCACGCGCGTGCGCAGGCTCTGGTAGAGGTCACTCGACAGGTCGTGGCAGCCCTGCGGACCCGCGTGCATGGTTAACAGAGGCCCCCTTTCCTTTCTTTGACTTGGAACGATGAGCTTGGGAGCAGTTATTTTAGTTTTGGAATACTTTTTAGGATACTTTAAATGATTTTTGTTGTTTCAGATTTCTAAACATGACCTATTTGGCCATAAAAGTAAATCTGGTAATAGGGTTTTCATTATTTTTTTTAACAATCATGTAAAAGATTATAATCTATATTTGATTTGGTGAGTGAGGTTAAGGTGTTGACATCCAGCTATTTCAGGCCACAAGTGGATCCCAATAACAATTCAACAAATCATCTGTCAAAATAAAATCCATTCTGCCATTGAAACTAATTGGATCACGGTTCAAACTTAAGTTAAATTACTAGCTTGCCATGCCTGAACCAATTGAAACAATGAGGGCCGTTAAATTGTTAAAGAGGTGTGGTCGTGTTTATACCATGCGCGAGGCCTGCCGTGCGATGCGATACACAGTCCAGCCGTTGGCCACGTTCTGGAGCTGCTGCTTGATGACCAACTTCACCTCAGCCGACAGCGACGTCTGGCTCACCACAAAGATCACAGTCGCCAAGGAAACCTAACGGCAACACCAGTGTAGAAGCGTTGTGGGGGGGAAAAACACATCCAAATAAACTTTGCAGACTACATTTTACCGGGGTCAGTAGAATCTCATTTTGAAAAATATATTACAGAACCAAAAAAAACACAATGTAACGTAGCCCCTATGTATCCAGATCCGTCATTAGGCCAAGTCTTTTTCCCTGTTTTGGGCATTACTGTAACTGTTTTGTAGCCATTTCTATTTGGATTGTTTGCCTTGAAAGTTCTCAACCCAACTTGTAAGTCTCCTTGGATCAAAGTGGCTGCTAAATGACTAAATCTAAGCGTAATAACCACTAATCCTAAAACAATCCTTCCACTGACGCCGATCCACAGCACCGATACAGGATACACAACAAGCCCTTTACATCATCGTTGTGTTACCGGGACATGGTCCCCTTACCAGGAGCTCCTGCTGCATGTCTGTGGACGAGTGGCAGGCCACGCGGTACAGGTCCACCAGGGCCCCCAGCATGCCGTCCCCCAGCACCGGCAGATGGCTGGCGATGGCCGCCAGGGCGTGGCACACGAGCGCCCGCGCGTCGTCGCAGGACGTCTGGAGCTGGCCGAGCAGGAAGTCCACGGCCGACTGGCTGAGGTGCGGGCGGCTCTTCAGCAGGCACACCAGGGAGGTGAGCGTCCTCTGGGGGGAGGGAGGGTGGAGACGGCTTACTTTCCCCTTCCAACGCCGTGGCCATTCATTGCATGGACACAGAGTCAACACTTTCACAGCTGGACTCGTCTTTGGGTCTGTAGCAAAGTGCATTTGCTACAGACTTCCCTTCATTAGTTTACCAGGGAAGACAAACTGCAAGTTGAAACTTTGAGTCTGAAAAAGATTTCCCCTCTGACATTTCTATTTGGGGTGGGGAAACTAGTTTGAAAACAAGTATAACCATGTGTTGACATCTTATCAGAGTATGTTCAAGTTCAACACTAGATTTGTTACAGGCCCATACAAGTTAGCACAGTGAAATGCTTGTGTGACAGACTCCACAGACTATTCAACATGTAGAAGTTGAATGTATCGAAAGTAAAACCTTAAGCTTTTACAGTATGGATTCACCAACTTTTCTCCCAAGTCATAATAGTTATAATCAT
>OOFG01085985.1:0-11490 GCA_900323295.1 Molva molva
AATGAATAGCCTGTGCATGAACTTTCAAGCCATTCTTGAAGTTCAAACTCACATTCGGCATATCTCGCTTTAGGTCAACACGGCGTTCTTCGCAAAATAAGGCAGCATCTTCAGCACAGCCTCCTGATTCCATGTCCCAATCACACGCATTCTTCTTCAGCTCTCACAGCCCTCTCACACTCTCAAACACACGCACACACACCAACACACGCTACATCCTCTTGGCAAAACCCAGGCTGCATCCTGTTTAGCATTTGCAGAGAGGAGACTGAGGGGTCAGCCGGCCTGGTGGCTTCTGGGTGACTGACAGTTGGGCTTCACCCATCTGTGTTGGTATGGAGAAGCGGAGGAGGTGTGGACAGGGGAGGAGCTGGGTGGGAAACGCAATGGAAGTGTCATGGCTGGAAGGAGGTGCTAGAAGTCTCCTTCTCGGTCCATCTCTCTCCACGCATACACACACAAATACATGAGAAGGCAAAGCAAACACACGCAGCGCATTGCGGAACAGCAATAAAAAGCAGTGGAACTCGGCTCCAGCACGCCCCTTCTTCCGATGCAAACTCTGTGAACGTTTCCGTGTCCTCATTTGAATGATATTGTACTAGTTGAGGTGAACGCCATCACATGGTGCCCACTTTGTCTGCACCAAAACAAGCCGAAATATCCCAGATGCCCGTCTTACCGTCTAACAGGAACACACTCTGGAAAACTCCATTCTCCATGCTTCTCTTTGGGTAAGCATTGCAAGTGCAACGCATGCTTTTTAGCAGAGGGCGAGTAAAAGGATTTCTATAAGCCTTCTTGATTTGCATGCCACCCCACAAGTTAACTCCATCCCAAGCAGCACTGCCAGGAACCTCTCCTTGTGGGCCAAAGCCCCAGCAGTGGACCGGGCAGCTCGTCCCTCCTACATCTCATTATACCAGGCTTACAGGGGGCGGGATTACCTCGCTTTCTATCCGTCCATTGGAAATTCCCAAAGTCTCTTATACTAAGTACAAACCTTCTTATACTAAGTTTTTAAGTTTGACTAACTTGGCAAAATCTAAATTGTAATAAGCCCCTCTAGTGTGTCCATGAAGGCAGGGTACAGGCCTAGACTCTGGTCTGCTCATATTTCATTCAAAGCCATGAAGAGGATTCATTGTAAAAATACCAGGACGGCCATGATGTTACATTTTAAGACCAGTGGCTATGACGAGCGTCGGTCTGACTGAGATGAAGCGTTGCATCAGGGTGCAAAAAAACACAATTTATGTCGGTGATGGGAGTCACCTGGTTTCGAACAACTGCTCTACGGTTTGTTTCAATTCCTTGCTACCTTTGCCTGCTTGGAAGTAACAGGTATCTACGATTGGTTGGGATCAACAAACTTCTGGCTCGTGCTCTGGTCGGCTGTGCAGCGAGGAGATAAGATGAAGTCATCTGTTGGCAGAGGGCCACTGCCTCCTGCATGGTGTTTAGACAGGCACTCACCCTGCGGCTCTTAGTGGGCTAGCTTTAATCAGGACCAGCAAGTTCTGCTGTCTATTTACCAATGTACGCAATCCCCTTTCACTGACTCTTTTAAATCCAGATAATTTATTTCTTGGCTTTTAAATCTTTTGAAGACATTGATGCTTTTATATATCTTTAGTTTTGCGTTTAAAACCTTGTGTTTTCATGTTTTTAATGTTTTAATTAACTTTTTTTTTTTTTTTTTTTTGTGCTTTAGTGATTGTAAAGCACTGATTCATTGGCTTTAACTTATCACGTCTATATTATGCAGCAATTCAACATTTGTATGGTAAATGTTATGCTGACATTATGTACTTTTTTTACTTTCAAATCATAACCTATTTATTCGCGATAGTGTGTTTAATTTCAAGCAGACAGGCATAACATCCTAACCAAATAAAAACAACTTTATTACTGATCTACATTAGAAGTATTGAAAATCCAATGACGTCCCTGCATCCCTGTGTTGAATCTCTTCTTCCTGTTTCATATTCATGTTGTGTTAGAAACAGCAACATCTATCACTTTGGCAAGAAAATGTTCCATGCCTTAAGCATAGACTTACCTCTGATTCAACCTTCGTTCATCATCACTCCCAAAATCCTGAAAAACAAGAGACATTGGAAAAGTGACACTTGAAATTAAATACTCTTGCCATTACTATTTATAAAAGGTTGATTATAT
This sequence comes from Molva molva, assembly GCA_900323295.1. Classification (NCBI taxonomy): domain Eukaryota; kingdom Metazoa; phylum Chordata; class Actinopteri; order Gadiformes; family Lotidae; genus Molva; species Molva molva. The sequence continues at coordinate 2,182 of OOFG01085985.1, forward strand.
ATTTTTTTTTAAATATAACGTAAATATATATTAATAATAATTGAGAGGATAAGAGTAGAATGCCTTCTCACAGTAGTCACTGTCATTGGGACAGCATTGAGAATAGGGACACCAACGGTTCATTTAAAATACAACGTATTTAAATATATAAAGTAAAACAATATATTGCTGACAAAGTAAGTTTAAGACATTCCAATGACTAAGCAGTTTTTAAATGCTTTATATACGAGAGGACTGTACAGAACTCTATCAGCTGTAAGCCTCAATGTTGCCCCCCGGTGGACGGAAGAAGCACTGCTAGATTGTTTCCATGTAGGCAAATTAATTCGAGGACTGGCTCCAGTATAACGAAAAGTCAATAGCTGTTTAGAACCAATCTTTCTTGTGAATACAAACACTCAATCCTTGTTTGTAAGATAATTGTACCATTTTCGAACTGCTGTGCATATACCCAGAGGACTATAATTTAAATTCCAATTAGGAAATTCACACTTAAGTGCCTGTCTGTGGTATTGTTGTAGTTCAATTTGACTTGGCTGATTGGCAGAATACCTAACAACTTTAAAGAACTCCAAAACTGAAACAAACAAAACAATGTGTGTGTTTGTGTGGGTTAACGTGTGTTTGTCTTTGTTTGTTGCACTATGTTTAATGCATACAATAGGTATCTATGAAGTCTACTTTGTTCATGATTATAATAGCATAATAGATTCATAATATGCAAGAATGCAGTTATTATACTGTCTTCACAGTAGTGATTTACAAGATCTATCAGGAGCTTTTTGAATATGAGGAGCTCTCTGAATATAGCCACTAGTAAACATGCGCTGATTTCAGTTAATTCTGCTGTGCATTAATGCTCAGTATTTTACTGGGAGTCTGTGTGAAGGCTCAGTTGTTTAATGAAAATGTGCCCATGCCCATCAGTAATGTTGAGAGCACATTCCTTCTCGCCATATTAGGCCCTACATGTTGCATAACAACAATCGAGACTCAGTTTTCAACTCATTCAAGATTATATAATACAGGAGTGTGATATGAATATGCAAAGTATATGTATCTTGATATGACACAAAAATAGTAATAAGGATATATTAAGCCATAATTTAGCAGCAACAACAGTATCAAAAATATATTATTGTATATTATGTTTAATATTATATATTACACAACTGAAAGCACCACCACCTTAGAGGAGTGTATGATGTTAAATTAATTGGTTTCTAAATATATATACACTAGCACCGTGTCCCCTGTTGAAACCAGCTTGCAACACTAGTTGTTAACACCAGTCAAACGATGACATCATAGCTGCAGCAGCCACGTGCTGTATTGATACTGTGCCATCAGATTCCCTCTTCTAGATGGTAGGTAAAACCTGGCTAGACTGAAGAATTATTTCAAATATAAACGTCACTCTTATTCATTGACTACTCTTAAACATCCGGACGCTTCATCGTGTTGACAGAAAATGTACGTGTAGTGTCAAACTACTTGTCTTGCAGCAGCCTATCCATTAAACATAGGGCTCAATTGAGACGCCCTAACTCAAAGACATTGAAAAACCGTTCAAAGTCCCTTTTCACAATAAGTTAGTAATAATAAAAGGTTTATGGACAAGTGTAGCTTGTGTATATTGGGAAAGTGAGCCCCTAGCGCCTTCTACTGGTACGACAAAGAGTAAGACCACACGCAATATATGGCAGACACATTCCCTGCAGTTGAAAATTAAGCTTAATAATAGTTGGAATAGTTGAGTACAGAAGTACATAATCGATCATCACTCTGGGCAAACCACCACTAATACTTTATTGCGACTTGAAATATGAGAATAACATCGTTTTTCCCCCTCCACGTTACTATTTAACAGTCTGGAAAATCCACACACCTTTCCATCGAGAGTGTAGATTTGATATAGTACTATTTTCTATGTATATCAATCTTTTTGATATTAGCACCTAGCTTCTTCATTCCCCATTAGTGCAATTTCTAAATTGCCTAAAATGCATATTCCATAACATTATACCTAACATAACAGTTTAACAATTGTGTGAGCACTATGTGATCGGCAACAGTAGTGGAATGCAGCATTACTGATTGTTCATGATGCCCCCAACCAACGGTATGCTATAACGTTCATATACAAACAACTGCAGTACATTGGGCACTATGTCACCCAATCAAATCATAAATAGCTAGCCACAGCAGCTACAATTCTTGCTAACCTGCGCTGGCTGCTCCTGCCTTAGCCCAACCATAAAACAATACGCAGCGTTAAACACTCCCTCTGGCAAACACTACATAACTATCTTTCAAACCGTTATATGGTGTGGTGTTCAGCATTATTTTGCTCATCCCAAATAATGAAAGCTAAATTAACCCACCTAGCATTAAACACAGAAGATAGCTTAGCTTCACTCAGCAGGCCTACATGTACCACTATTTTGCTTAACCTAAGCTTTTTGTTGAACGACTAAACATTCTCGGGCATCTCACTACCAGCAAACTCACCTCCCCCGCGGTGGTGGTCGCGGTGCTGGCAGTGGATGCTGCACTCGGGGTCGGGGACCGCTGCAGGGTAACCAATGCCATGGCTGGAAGCTGCGAGGCTGGAAGATGCACCGGCTGATATGGCCTGGGGTGATATGGTGATGGTGCCGCTACCTGGCTAAACTAACTTAATGATGGAGAACGTTATTCGGAGTCACATCGATCCCTCGAAGGAACTGGCAACGTCCACTCCATTATACGTTCACTTAGTCCCACCGGCCACACAATCCACACATTTTAAATCAAATTATCTATGAGAAAGAAACGTTTCCAGGGCCACCGCGCACTCAAGACAGCAACCAGAAGAATAATGTAGTAAGCTAGCGCTTACGTGGTTTTTGCCATGGACGTATATTACAATCATTATTTAGTTTCTGCTTTGGATTGGGGCTGGAACTTGCCATAGTGGGTTATTCCTGTCTATGATTTAAAAATGATTAAAGAATTGCACGGTGCTAGTTTGCTTTTATTTTGCTATCAAAAGTATCACAGCATTTGTTGAGTGAAAGGCATTATATAGAGCTGCATAAGGAAAACATACCTGATAAAGGAAATAAAGGAACTGTTCCCAACAAACTATTACACATATAATCGTGTTGACCCTCAGAAGAATCTTTTATTATTAGTTTACTATAATATAACTTTAATAATTGGTATTAGCCTAGTAGTAGTATTAGTAGTAGTAATAGTAGTAGTAGTAGTAGTAGTAGTTGAACTGTATTACCTTAATGCTTATAATAAAAGGGCACAGTAAAATATGCATTAAAGAGAATGGAACTTGGTTACAATATCTGCAGCTGTTACTAGCCCCGCCCACACATCCATGACCATACCAAGTGACGATGTTCAGAATACTTGCACAAAGTTGTTTTTTCATTTGTCTATACTTGGTACAAGCCAGGGTTCAGCTAGTCGATTTGGCCTAAAAACGTTACTACTTCGCAGGTACCGTAAAGCTTTTGCAACTTATCAACATAGGAATTCCGTCTACTTAGGTTACAGATTTCAACGCTCGCTCTTGCGCTGGTCTTATCTGTCTTATCTAATTTCACTCATTACTACATTTGCTAAATTTGTTGTAGGTGAAAATGGAATCGATATTAGCCGAAATATAATTATCATTGTACTATTAGTAGACTATTATGCATATTATAAACATTCGTGATGAAATGTTAAAAAAAGGATAGTATGGGACCATAATTGTAGCAGTACTATTTACAAATGTGAGTGGAGAGTTGTGCAACTGTCTTAACCGCGTGACCGTAATCAGATGGGAAAGAGGCAACGGTGGTGGACCGTACTAAACGCCCCATCCATAGTATGTGTCTGTAAAATGCAAATCAAATCAAATGTATTTATAAAGCACATTTAATAACAAGGGGAGGGGGGGAGAGATCTTTCTTCGTTACGAGCCCCTCTCTGATTGCTCAAACTATGGTTGTTTTCGTTATAATGCCCACCGTTTTTTGATTACTGCAGTTTATGAAATACACTATGAACTAATGCCTGTATAGGTGTGAAGTGTGTGTGATTGCAACCTCTCTTTTTCATTTGTCATCCTCATATCTGTATGTGTACAATTATTCATGTCTGCATTTATCACAGAGTCCACACGCAACAGGAAACAATCCACGATAGGTAACAGTCCATGATAGCTGGCCGTCGTATTCTGTGACCCCACTGTGAATGCGAAAAAAAGGAGTCAAACCTCAACCAAATGTTTTCATTTGTCATGACCTGACTTTCTGAATACACATTTGCAGATTCCTGTACACATTCACATATCTCAGTAGACTACACATTTAGATATTCTTTCACACATTTACACATCTAATTACACACACATGGATTGAGATACCGTTACACATCTCTTTTTCTCACATTTGTAAATAGTTCTGCTACAATATTTACTCCATAGGATAGTTCTGGTCCTTGATTCTGAGGTGACCACATAACATTCATTTTTTGTATAAATCCGCCGCCAATCTAATCTAATCTAATGTTGCTTGGCCACCATTTTGCTGTCAGGAGGAACTATATTGCTTGGCAGAAGAATGATGTTTGTTTTCAATAAATTATCACATTTTTGTTGTTTTGCTGTATGGTTTTTTGTGAAATCTCAATAGGTAGTCTATAGTAACCGTTACATGTAAGCAATAAGCAACTTGAGGCCGCAATTTACAGTGATAGGGGGGTTTTAGGCACTCCACTGCTTCTCATGGCTTATTGCTTAGATTAGTATGCTGCATTTTCAATGTTTTAACAATATCCTATGTCTATACTTTTTTATATGCATAGTGTTGTGCATTGCATATGGTAATAGCATACCACTTTTTATTTTATTGTTGTAACACAAATTTCCTCCCTCCCACAGAAGCTCACCTTTTGCTTGTTCATTCCATTTCATTCTTAGTATTTAACAGCAGCCCCGTGCAACATGCGGGTGGCGGTGATAGGAGCTGGGGTGATCGGCTTGTCCACAGCCCAGTGCATCTACGAGCAGTACCACTCCACACAGGGCGACCTGACCATCGAAGTGTATGCGGACCGCTTCACGCCTCTTACCACCAGTGATGGAGCCGCTGGCTTCTGGCAGCCATACCTCTACGACAAGGGCCGCACGGAAGAAACGTAGGCCTACGTCACGTTGTTGCCTTTGCATTGTGTATAGGCCTTGTGGTTTTTAAGCTAGTTGGAGCCTGGGCGTGCGAGATAAGCTTAAATGGATGAGCCTGCAAAGATGAGAGATAATACTAGACTATCCAATGCTTATTGTTTTTTTAACTTTCACTATTACTCAGGTGTATTTTCAGGTGGTTTCATACTTTTACATGAGTGGAGTGCACTTTAAGCATAGTACTGTTATAAAGGAGCTTTCCAACACTGTATCTAGGACACACAGTATCTTATATCTAATGAGCAGTCAGAAATCAAAAGCCCATAAAGAAGTGTGTAAATTATTGACTTTACATGACACTGTTTCCTCAGATAAAGGAGGAAGCAGTGATGTGAACTCAGCTACACCTGCATAGGGACTTGTTGTTATAACAATGTTTTTAATGTGTTTAAAAACATCATTTTGCTTCACATTAACCACTTTTGAATATTTTGTGTAATACCATGCGTTCAGAAAGTGGAACAAGGAGACCTTTGACTACCTGCTGAGCTTCCTCAGTTCCCCTGAGTCAGTAAAGATGGGGATATTCCTTCAGTCAGGATACAATCTCTGTACTGATCATGCACCTGTGAGTTATACTCTCTTGCCTTCTAAATACAAAGCTAATGCTCTGTTTTACAATAAAGAAAGAGCAGTCCACAACCATGATATTTATGGTTTGGAAACTATGTATACAGCCTCATGTGACACATTCATATCTTTATGGTGTTCATTGTTCAATTGAGAGTCCTTGGTATAATGAGCAGGTTATAATTTAACCTGGCTCAAGATAAGTCTATCTTCTGGTCCTGTTTGAGTGCACGGATTTAAGGCCTGATAAATACACATACGCAAACAAACATTTATGTTCCCAACTGAATAATAGAAGACCAGAACTCAACAGCCAAAAACTGTTGTAAAAGCTGTTCTGATAACAGCATTTAGCTCTTTCTCCCAGTTGACAGTATTACTATCCATAACATAAAAGCATATGATTTTCATTGAAAACACATTTTGTATCTTGAGGTCCCAATTTGATTAGATGTTGTATTTGTTACTGTTTACAATATAATACAATACAATGCACCACATGGCCTGCAGATGGCAATCATAAATCATTAACCCATTGCGCCTCAGCTGTAAAAGGCTCAGGGTGTGGGGGTCCGAATCTTTGTGCTTTCATTGCGTATTATTAATATTATTTAATTTAAATAGTCGTGTTTGCAGTGAAATATTCGGGGAGATATTTTCCCAGGATGGCGGGGTCGTGTCCCCCCCTGCCCCCCCTGGGATTTCCACCTATGCCCTCTACACATGTCCAACTTATAACGAATGATGACGTCCTAGATACTACACATATGTCTATAAGGAACTATGTATACCCAGCTTAGATGCAGATACACCATGGCAAGAAATAGTATAGTGGGGGTAGTATTACTCCAACTACTGCTATAAGACATTAGAATATCCTCTGAGGGTTTTATTAAAAAGATTGACGAACTTAGGAAAAGACCACAAATATGTTAGATAGGTGTACATAGGCCCTTCAATATTAACACAATTTTACCCAGACCGCGTCACTCTTAAGCATCGAAGCTTAGCTTTGGAGCTTGAAAAAAATAAAGTTCCACTAAATCCATAAAGGTATATTTTTGAAATATAATGCAAGAGGGTATTGGGTCCAATAAAAACTATGAAACATTACTATTTCAATTAATCACAATTAATTGTCATCGCATTGTGTCTCTGTTGTAGGAGCCCTCATTTAAAGACATTGTGCTGGGCTTCAGACACCTCACCAAAAGGGAGCTGGACATGTTTCCCGGATACAAGTACGTCATGTGGGATAGAAGGGTGGAATAAACACAACAAAAGATACATGAGTTATGATTATAACGTGACACCTCATTTTTGTGTGTTGATATTTTAGTCATGGCTGGTTTAACACTGCTCTCATGATTGAAGGGAAAACATATTTACCTTGGCTGATGGATTGGTGAGTTTTTATATCTAACTCATTATTATGTATTATATTATCTGTAAGACCATAAGAACTGTGTCATAACACAATGAGCTAAAACAGAAGGAAGTAACACTACAGTGTGTTATTTATCTAAATATACAGTATATATATATATATATATATATATCCTATTCTTCAGTTTTTGTCTACTTAACCTCCAGCTCATAATGTCTATATCAGAATTGTAGATTATGCAATTTAACTTTATGATTCTGTAGAGTTCAGTGTAAAACATAAACATCCGGTTTTGCATGAAATACAGGTTACAAAACAGAGGGGTGAAATTTTACCAGAGGAAAATTGAATCTTTTAAGGAGGTTAGTGCAAATGTTTTCATTTAAAATGTAATAAAAAATGTATGTTATTGTATATAATATATAATATCCACCCATTGAGGACATAGCTTTGTTTTCTATTTGTAATAAAGAGTCACCAATCATTGAACTCAATAGCTCCATCTCTAGTGAAACACGGGTCATTGCAACTGTTGCTTTTTGATTGTTTCAATATGGCGCAATGTAATGGTGCCATGTAATGTAATGGTGCCATGTAATCTAATGGTGCCATGTAATGTAATGGTGCCATGTAATCTAATGGTGCCATGTAATCTAATGGTGCCATGTAATGTAATGGTGCCATGTAATGTAATGGTGCCATGTAATCTAATGGTGCCATGTAATCTAATGGTGCCATGTAATGTAATGGTGCCATGTAATGTAATGGTGCCATGTAATGTAATGGTGCCATGTAATCTAATGGTGCCATGTAATCTAATGGTGCCATGTAATCTAATGGTGGCATGTAATGTAATGGTGCCCTCTAATGTAAACGTGCCGTTTAATGTAATGATTCAGTCCAATGTGATTGTGCCCTGTAATGTAATATTGCAATGTAATGTAATGGTGCCGTCTAATGTAATGTTGCTGTTTAATGTAATGGTTCTGTTTAATGTAATTGTGCCATATAATGTAATGGTGCTATTAGTGTATACATTGCCATACAAACCATGACCACTCTTGGTAATAATGGGGACCCATTTGAGCGTCTGACATTACATAATAACCTATACATTATGGTTTGGTTTCTCTATACAACAGAACCTTTAAATGCATAATGCATAAATCTCGTTTGGTGTGCTTTGTTTAGTTAGCAGATTCTGGGGTGGACGTCATTATCAATTGCTCAGGGGTGAAGTCAGGAGACCTGCAGCCTGACCCTGAACTCGCACCAGGCCGGGGCCAAATCATTAGGGTGACTGCTGTTCTATCATAACAAACCATAACAAATAACAGACTGCTGTTCTATCATTTTCTGCACTCACAGAAATGTGAGTGCATTTCTCACAATTATATGATATTTAAATATCAAAATGTGCATATTTAGAATAGTTTTGAGGAATACATTGGCCATTAGAAGTCACATCTGAGACACCAGGTACATTCTTGACATGGTCTATGTCGAGATGTCAATCAGCCATGATTTATGCTCAACTCACCACCTCTTGCAGTGTCCGCGCTTTTTAAATTGAGCAGTTGGCGAGCAATTTACGTCGGTTTTATTCAAAAGGAGAGTTAAGCTCTCATAGCTGTATATTTGTTTTGACCAACACATGTAAGCACATACGAATTTTCTATTTTCCTTTGATTCGACTGATTGGAACAGCCTTCACTCCTGATTCAAAATGAATTGCGATCAGTTCTCGGTTGTATTAATGTACATACAAGCCTCTCAGTCTCAAGTCTGTGAGAATGCGCAGTGGTGTGTAAACACAGAATTGGAACTTGTGGATTTGTTAGTTTGTGGTCACTACAATTATGCCTTTTCCAGTAGTTGCAAATAGGATAGCTTCCAAAGGTGAAAAATGACACAAAAAAGCATGTTTATAACCATGGGCGCAACCAGTACAATTGGGAGGGGGAGAAGGTCACACACTTATACTTTCCTTGAAAATAAAAAGTAAATATCAAGAGACAAATTTGTTGACAGGGCTCATTAAAGGAGGACATATTTAACATATTTTATGCAGTTTATTTTGGGGGGAAGGTTTTGGTATTTTCTCAGTATTGGGAGAGACACCCCC